>CM060887.1:89639501-89869501 GCA_030762935.1 Hymenopus coronatus | reverse complement strand
GTAAGTTTGACCACATGTAGCGGAAGCTGTATTGGCGGCTGTAAGCTTTCTGCTAGAAACGAAATATTGGTTATTTCTGACGATAAAGTAGAAACAGTTTGAAATTTGAGTACTTCATAGCATCTATCGTTATACGTGTATATGCAAAGAATAACATGTCAGTTAAAGGCGTATTGTTGTAATACGTTTGGATTTCCCAGTAACACATTCAATTTATTATTTTATAAATTATATGACGTTGTAACAAATCTGATGTGTACCATTCACATGACTTTCTCTATATATCTCCAACAAATTACTCTTAATAAGCTTATACTTCTATTCACTTCATGTTAATCAGATTAAAATAGGAGAAATAGTCATCACTTGGTTCCTTGTTCCTATGTTTGCTTTGTTCCTTGATGGTTGCTATGTCACTGAAGTTCCTTTGTTTGTATGGAAGCAGTTGACAAATTCCTATATGAGAAAAGTATAAGTTTTCATAGCAGAAACCAAAAACAAGAAATTAATCATAAACGATGATTCCACGAAAAAAGGTATATAACATAAATTGTGTACTTTAACGTGCTCTACATTTTTCGTGGAGTAAGTTTTGTCCATCTCTTACGGTTTTGCAGTTATTCAAAATTCTGTAAAATTCATCCAGAATAAAGCAGTCTTCAGAAGCTATTCCCAGAAAATTCAACATATACATTTTATTTTTCAGGTAAATATCTTTAATCTACGAAATCTTAATCAAAATCGTTAGAGCCATTTTTAAGAAAATCAACATTTTCGAAAAACGTTTCATGTAAAGGGTAATTTGGGATGGGGCGATTTTTTTTCAAAATCTAAGTGTCGCATCTCTGGAAAATACTAAACTTAAATACCAAGTTTGGTATTTTACCAACTTTTCGTTTTTGAGTTATCGCATTCAAAGACACACGGACACACTGACACACACACAGACACACACGGACCTTTTTGTAAAAATGCTTTTTTTTTTTGGATACAAGGGACCCTAAAACATATATTTCTGTTGAAATCTCGGTATCGAATTTTTTGGTGGAGTGCAATACCTTATCTATACACTATGTACATGCGCGTATAGAGAAAGTAAAACATCTGATGTGTTCCATTCACATGACTTTCTCTGTATCTCTGTAACAAATTGTTGTTAATAAACTTATCTTATATTTATTTCATGCTAATCGAGTAAAATTAGCAGAAATAGTCTTATTTGTTGCTTCCTTGTAAGTAGAAGCGAAATAAGTGAGTACCATAGGTTAAAGTAATGGTCAAAAGATGGTTGCTATGTGACTCAAGTTCCTTTGTTTGTATGGACACGAGTTCACAAAGTCGTATATGGGAAAAGTATGTGTTTTTTTAGGTGAAACCAAAAACAAGGTATATCTAAAAAACAATCAACTCCACGAAAAAATGTGAGTTTTAAAGTGATCTACATTTGTTGTGTGGTAAGTTTTTGTCCATCTCTTACGTTTAGCAGTTATGCAAAATTCATCCAGAATAAAGTAGTCTTCAAAGTTTATTCCCAGTAAAGTCAAAATATACATTTTATTTGTCAGGTAAATATCTTTAATACATGATATTTTAATCAAAATCGTTAGGACCATTTTTGAGAAAATCAAAATTTTCGAAAAAAGTTCCATGTAAAGGGTAGTTTGGGGTGGGGGATTTTTCCCGTAATCTTTGTATCGCATCCCTGAAATATACTAAACTTAAATACCAAGTTTGGTATTTTACCGACTTTTCGTTTTTGAGTTATCGTGTTCACAGACACACACACAGACCTTCTTCTGAAATACTTTTTTTGGATACAGGGGACCCTAAAACATATATTTCCGGTGAAATCTCGGTATCGAATACACTATGTATATAGTACATATAGAAAGGTATTGCACTCCACCCAAAAGTTCGATACCGAGATTTCACCGGAAATATATGTTTTAGGGTCCCCAATATCCAAAAAAATCATTTTCACAAAAAGGTCCGTGTGTGTGTCCGTGTGTCACTGTGCCCGTGTGTCTATGAACACGATAACTCAAAAACGAAAAGTTGGTAAAATTCGAAACTTGGTATTTAAGTTCAGTATCTTCCCGCGATGTGACACGAAGATTTTGAGAAAAAATCCCCCCACCCCAAAGTACCCTTTACATGGAACATTTTTCGAAAATTTTGATTTTTTCAAAAATGGCTCTAACGATTTTGATTAAAATTTCGTATGTTCAAGATATTTATTTACCTGAGAAATAAAATGTATATTTTGAAATTTCTGGGAATAGCCTCTGAAGAGTAGTTTATTCTGGATGCATTTTACTGAATTTTGAATAACTACTAAACGTAAAAGATGGACAAAAACTCACTACACAAAAAATAAAGAGCACGTTAAAACACATAATTTATGTTATATACATTTTTTTTTTTTTCATGAGTTCGTCGTTTTTGAGACATTCCTTATTTTTGGTTTCTGCTATGTAAAACTTAAACTTTTCTCATACAGGAACTTGTCAACTCCTATCCATATAAACAAAGGAACGTCATTGACATGGCAACCAGCTTTTGACTATCACTTTAACCTATGGTAGTCCCTTATTTCGCTTCTACTTACAAGGAAGCAAGTAATAAGACTATTTGTGCTCATTATTTCTGATTAGCTTAAAGTAAATAGGCGTATACGCTTTTAAAGAATAATTTGTTGCAGGGATATAGAGAAAGTCATGTGAATGGTACACATCAGATTTTTACTTTCTTTATACGCACTATGAACACAGTGTATAGAGAAGGTATTGTACTCCACCAAAAAATTCGATACCGAGATTTCACCGGTAATGTTTTAGGGTCCTCTGTATACAAAAAAGTATTTTCACAAAAAGGTCCGTGTGTGTGTCCGTGTGTCTATAGACACGATAACTCAAAAACGAAAAGCCGGTAAAATACCAAACTTGGTATTTAAGTTTAATATCTTCCAGGGATGCGACACGAAGATTTTGAGAAAAATGTCCCCACCCAAACTACCCTTTACATGGAACTTTTTTCGAAAACTTTGATTTTCTCAAAAATGGCTCTTAACGATTTTGATTAAAATATCGTATATTAAAGATATTTACCTGACAAATAAAATGTATATTTTGAATTTTCTGGGAATAGCCTCAGAAGACTACTTTATTCTGTATGTATTTTGCATAACTGCTAAACCGTAAGAGATGGACAAAAACTTACCACACAACAAATGTAGATCACTTTAAAACTCACAATTTATGTTTCATACATTTTTTCGTGGAGTTGATTGTTTTTTAGATATTCCTTGTTTTTGGTTTCAGCTATAAAAAACATTACCAATACTTTTAGTACGCATAATAAAATATATTTATTCCAATTATATAATTTTGCTTATACACTCCAGTTCTGTATTTGAATTAACACACCATAGTTTTTATAATTAATTTGTGAAAAGTTTATTACAATTTATTCTATAATCGTATTGATTTTAGTATTGGAATAGGATATGCAAGAAAAAAATGTAAGCTCACGTGGTAAAACAATAATTCCAATCACGTCACATTGTAATCATACATTACAGTAGTGAATTGAATAAGTCTTTTCCTGTCATTTTGTTGACTTTATACTTGATAAAGTTGAATGTTGTCTGTATGAATGTTGTATGTGCAGTACATTCATGTTGTTTTCAAAATTGAGTATCCAGAAAATGATTTGACATACATCTTGCTTGCTGCAATTCTATTAAGCAATGTATTATGGGACTATTTATGATTCTATATTGGCAACCAGTTAATCACGGACTAACTCTTTAAAGCTATGCAATTGTTATATAGGTATGCTACAGGGGGAAAACTGCATGTTAAAATCAATTATTGTTTAAGAATTTGATATTTTATCTGTTCCACTAACTTCTTAACAACGACATAAAAGATATGACATAAGACATTAGCATAGCCTCTATTATTATTTGTTATTAACTATTATCAATTATTATTTATATTATTATTATTATTTGTTTCAGGAGAGAAATTTTCAGCAGGACCTTTCTAGATTATAAAGAAGAATATTAATCAAAATGTACATTTTTAATGTAAGACTAGCTTTTTAGCCTTTCAGTTTCAATATGTATATGTGTAACTAAAGATTATTTTTAAAACAAAAACAAGAAGAAAAATACCTTGCATTTAAGAGTTGTTAAAGTTTCTATCTAAGAATATGTCTACGATGTAGTTGACATCGACCCTTCTTGTCCACATTCCAAACAACATCTTCAGTAAGTTCCTTGCCCATTTATTTTTAAGAGATGTTCCTTATTACAATGATGATGATGATGATGATGATGATGATGATGGTGAAGATGATGATAGTGATCATGGTTGGGTTTAAGGGCGCACAACTGCTCGGTTATTGGCGCCCTTAACATAAAACAGTGATAAAAGAACAGCTTTAACAGCACGTTAAAAAGAATCGCAGATAAAGCAGATAAAACAAGCGATAAACCCAGTATAAAAACTGAAACCAAGGTAAAATAACTGTCAGGCTCTAACACAGAACTGACGATAAAACCATGGCATTAAAACAGCAAAAACAAGAGATAAAACCAGCAGGAAAATCCAACACCAAGGTAAAACAACGATCCAGCTCTGAAATCAAAGCTGTAGATAACTCTATGGCATTAAAGAGCTAAAACATAACACAAAAGTGTCGGTAAAACTTGGAGATTAAAAATGAGCTAATTAAAAGTTTAAAAGCGCTACATTATTACACACCTACCACAGACAAAAACTGCAAGGTAAAAGAAATTTATGCTAAAAACTTAAAAACCCGATCCACTGCTCTTAGATCATCAGTCAGGACTTCGGCAAGAGTGTCAGCGTGGAACTACTGCTCGGCGCACGAAAAGTATAAGGCCTTCTGCCTTACAAAATTAACAGAAACAATGGGTTCGCCTCACTATGTACATAGTACATGTAGAGAAAGTAAAAATGATTTTCTCAAAAATTGCTCTAACGATTTTGAATAAAATATCATATATAAAAGATATTTACCTGGCAAATAAAATGTATATCTTGAATTTTCTGGAAATAGCCTCTGATACTTTATTCTGGATGAATTTTACGGATTTTACATAACTGGGAAACCGTAAGAGCTAGACAAAAGTTAACTTAATAGAAAGCGCAGAGCTCGTTAAAACACACAATTTAGGTAATATGCATTTTTTTCTCGTGGAGTTGATATTTTTTGAGGTATTACTTGATATCGGTTTCAGCTTTAAAATTGTTATATTTGTCTAATACGGGAATTTGTTAACTCATGTCCTTACAAAGAACTTAAGTCACATAGCCACCAGCTTTTGACTATCATACTCCCTCGCCTTTCATACTGCCTTATTACCCTTCTACTTACAAGGAAGCAAATGATAAAGACTATTTCTGCTAATTTTTTTTTCTCGGTTAGCATTAAGTAATTAGAAAAATAAGCTTTTTAACAATAATTTACTGCAGAGATGTAGAGAAAGTCATGTGATTGGAACACATGGGATATTTGGAATTACGTTGTACAGTTTCACCAGCATTTGAAGGCAGTGCTAAAATGTTAAATTCAAGATAATAATTTGTCTTAAATTTAAAGAATAACCCAAAATCTGGATTAACCTGGTTTTTCAAATCTATAGTGCGAGATTGAAACACATCCACGCAGGGCGCTAAAAAAAAAAACAACAACAAAAAAACCTTTTGAGTGGTAGAACATACAGAGCTTTAGATAATAATTTATTCCAATTTTTGTATTCGTTTATGAATTATTTCAGAGAACACAGACCATACTCTCCTCTTTCACACATATTAGTAAACCTATTTTATCTAAAATATACGACAAATACTGACAGATTTTTTTTTTAACATCTTGAATGCAGTTTACTGAAGAGGAATACAGGTACCTAGTTCCACGTTTATTTTAGTTTAGTTGTGCATATAGGTCTCTGAAAATTCAGTATCACATATCTGTGTTTTTCTGTTTAATCGTTCAACTTATTTGTTTGGCTTCATTGGCCTTAGGTAATATCTTCGTTTTACCACTTTGACCTTCTATAGATACTGCTTAAATATTTGAGGTGTACATTAAAACTTTATTTCTGAATTAATTTAACATCTATTTAGTTTCGAATTCAGATTTCCAAGCTCTTGAAGATGAAGAATAGTGATAATAAAATAAGAATTACTTCATCATATGTTGCATTTTCAATTCACTATTTTGACTCTTTACTGCAAAGACTCTCTTAACAAACCTTCCTTATAATTCACGTTAACGGCTTTATACATTAAAGTAAACAGTAGAAAGTATACATCAAATCACTGTAAAAAAACTGAGAAAAACTGAATTAAAGTTGAATTATATTCTTTGCGATGCTTAAATCCCGTCTGTAGAACATTTTTAATACAGGTATACGATATTCAGGTTCAATGACAATACGTATTTATTCTTTGTTCAGTTGTGGAATGAAATTTGGTTCAGACAATTGAATGAATTTATTCAACCCCCAACTGGGCATGCAAGGTTTAATTCCTGTGTATATATGCTGAAAATAAATAACGTGTTGTCGCAATTATTTTTAAATCAGGTATCCTTCTGAGATAGCTGCTTTAAATGTCACTGTTTTCCCATTACAATCAATGTATTGGACGCGACCATGGATTCTTTTGCCCTCCACTAGAGTTCTTCAATTCCCGACACTTGCACTCGCCTGCGCAGCCAGCTTTGTAAGGGTTTAGTTTTTGTTTTGTTCTACTCCCGGCCAAGCAAAGAAGTCAATTTCAATGACAATCGCATGACGATAGTTTTTAAAACATTTGACGATCGCTTTAGCATAGCACATTCTTTTAGATCTCTTCTACTAGTACATTCTACTAATTCTTATTTTGATTAGCATGGTGCTAAAACGTGCTTCACCAAAACGCTAGCATATCCGCCTTTTGTGGTTATACACATTACCAATTGCACCATTTGCAACTCCAGTAAATAATTGCTTGTCTAAGTTTTTATAGTAAAGAACAAAGGACAGTGGAAGAGAAGAGATCTCTAGTTGAAGGGATAATTAATACAATCAAATTTTTCGGCCTGCCAGAAGCTATTATTTATAAATTGGTATTATTGCAGTAAACTTCGCGGTAATTTCATAACTTAATTTTGTTCTAATTTGTTGGTCTAAAACCACTCTAAAAACTGAATATATGTATGAGGCAGTCATACATAGCATGCATGTACCTAAAACACACACGCGCACACACACATGTTGGGAAAGGCTTAGAATCATTTTTAAGTGCACAGGAAAATAAGGTGATAATTTTCAGAGTCTAATGCATAGATTATAAAGACTTTCAATGTGAACTGCATGTATTGCATTCCGAGTCCGAGGAACACGCACCGTATTCTCATGTTTCTGGTATCATAAGCACATAATTTAATGGTAATTATTTCTAGCGATAGCTCCTAAATGGGCGAATTAGCGAGAGGTTTCTTATAAACTGAAGTAGATTGTCAATTTGGAATGCGAAATTCCCTTCTACTATTGGAGAAACTACAAGCAAACACGACACATTAATTGACCATTATCCTGGTTTGAAACCTACAATCCATATGTACTGCTTGATTGACATTTAACACCACAAGTTGACTTAAATAAGTACCCTAACCTATGAATTGAAACATTTACTTGTCCTTGTTTTTTTCTTCTGCAATATGAGAAACCACGACCAGACATTACATACGTACTCACCATTATACTGACTTAAAACATAGAGTGCAAATGTACTGCTTAATTGACTTAACTCTGCAAAATCTTATTTTTGTTTGCACATGTAACCCATAAATGCTTTAATCATTTCAAATATTAAAAACCACAATATGGTGGCTTGACAAAAACGTGCTTCGTCAATCACAATGCATAAGGTTAGGTAATTTCCAATCTATTCTATTAATATCTGCGATTTTGAAAGATTTCATTATTTCTTTAATATGTGCATTCAATTTGTTTCCCATTTACTTACAAAGAAGCAAGAAATATGACAATTCTTATTGGATTATTTTTTTTCACATGAGCAGTGTGTTGGACAGGAATTGGGTAGTTATAGTCAGTTTGAAAAATTCAATGCCATGAACCGCGGATGGTCCGGTCTGTCTCTTACACTGAGCTACATTGGCAATTTGCCGGCATAGCATTGAATTTCTCAACTGACTTACATGTTTCTCGGTAAACCAGAAGGTGAGCTCAAATCATTTTGAGATGACAACCCCAATGGCGACTACAATTTTATTAGTACTTTATGGCCCAAGTTTCATAGTACAGCCAACTATTATGGTCAATTAGTGTTGGATTAATTGTTTTTTCACACAAGCCGAGTGTAGGACAGCTGAATAGGTTGAAAATTCTGCAATGTTTATCATGATGTAAATAAAAGAATAATCTTTTATAAGAAAAATTTGTTTGTGGGACAGCTAGAGAAAGTCATGTGAAAGAAACACATAAAATGTTTTAAAATTAAATATTTGTGGGATTTATTTGGTGTTGGATTGACGGGGAAATAAATCATGTGTTGGCTACCTTGTTGTAGTGTAAATCATTTGGAAGTTTTACCAGAAGATGGCATGCATTCTTGAATCAATACATTTTGGGTGTTAGAAGGGCCAATGAAGGAAATTAAATGTTGTATATTTGTATTATTATTACATTTTGAAGAATTAAAGCCGACAGTTCCTCATTCCACATTCCGAATGAATATATAATATATCGCTTTACATTTAATGATAGTGTTAATGGAGTTCGAATTTTGTGTTGTTTTAGTGAGTTGACGTTTAGGATATCGTATGGCACATATGTGCAAAGTCAAAAATGAATTTGAAGGAGCGAAATGCAGGAACGGATTGTTCCTTGTCTTAGCAGAGCGAAACGAGTACTAAAAGAACGTGAATTAGTATAGCATTTTTCATAATATTTTGTAAGTAGGTTATATCATGATTAGTATGCGTCAAGTGCACTTCTTTAGTGAATGAGTGGTACATCAAGTATGCACTTACACTTCGAGCGCAACACCAATGCCAAGTGTGACTGCACAATACTGTCCCTTTCATGGATGGGGAAAGTTCCCGATGAACTTCCAGAGGTAATGTTGAAGATTTGTCAATTATTTATGTCATATCTATTATTTCGGTGTTGTATGGAAATTGCTAAATTAAAGCACCAAAAAAAAAAAAAAAAAAAAACAACTAACTTTATTAGAGCAAACAAAATAAGATTGCAGAACAATAACCCAACAGTTTTCATGCTTTCTTAAATGATTACTAGTTTGCATTTCTTAATATTTAATATGTCCGGTAAAGCTTCCCCAGGACGTAAAGATTGTAAATTCGATAAAGCTATACGATGGTTCCCCACACACACACACACACACACACACACACAAACATACGGTCTTAAGACTTACTGGCGATCCATACTTGAAGGTGTTGAAAACAATAAGTTGTTCAGATGTGAAAGTTGCTAGATTGCCGAAATTTTGACTTCATGGGATCATTGGGGTTTTAGCTTTATAGATACCTTGGCGACACCCTGTCATCGTTCCGCAGATGCGTTTCTGAACTTATATAAAATATCCCTCGGCTATGCTTTGCGGCTTAGGGCCCTCCACGTTGTGCTATGCTTTGCAGCTTAGGGCCCTAAATGGTTATGACAAGGTCTAAGCCAAAGACCTGTTCTGAAGCTAATTCCGTTTCAGATGTATTAGGCACTTCACCATCTTCTTGGTCGCCCTATATATCTTGTTCCCTTAGGTTTATAATACATTGCTATCCTAGGTAATCTACAAGGTGGCATTCTCATAACTTGTTCTTTTCGTTGCTTCTGGTAGTTACATATTTTGTCAACTATACTCTCGACTCCCAACTGTGTTCTTGTATCCTGGTTTCTAATTCTATCTCTTCTAGTCTTCCCCAGCAAATACTGCATATAGTACATTTGTGCTGCTTCTAACCATTGTTTGTCTTGATTTCTCCACATCTAGTTTTCACTCCCATATTTCAGGGTTGGCTTTGATACTACATTATACAGTTGGTATTATTTTCATTCTCATATTTCTCCCAAAAGTTTCTTAATACATCCATTCAGTTTATTATATTTTATTATGTTTGTTTCCAAATCTTCATTCACTCGTTCCGTACTTATTCAAGATCCCAGATAATTAAAAGTGGATATCTGTTCTATTATTTTGTTATGTATTACTATTTTTACTCGTCTTTTATTTTTACCATACATTGCTATCAATTTAGTTTTCTGGGAAGATATTAACATTTCATATGTCTTCATTATTTCATTCAGGATATTTGCTGATCTTTGTAAATTATATTCTGAATCTGTCAACAATATCTAATCTTCCACAACAATATTGTTTTCATTTGCTTCTCTTTATTTAGGCCAATTCCTTTTGGGTCTTTCTTAAATCATTTTTCTAAAATTCTATTCATATATATTACAAATAGCAGAGGTGATAATCCACATCCTTGTTTAAGTCCGTTATTTATATGGAGGATATTTATTTTTCCTGCATAAATTTTAGTTTTAATATATATATATTATTGTTGTTACACAAATATTTAATGGCATTTATTAAGTTGTGTTCTTTCTTGTAATCATATAATATCGTCCATAGTTTTCCACGATTCACTGGTCATATGCCTTCTCATAATAAAAAAACAATAAGTATAATGGTTCATTAAATTCTCTCTTCTTTTCCATTATGTGTTTTAGTGTAAATGTGGTGTTAATATATGATCGTCCTTTGCAGAAGCCACACTGGAGTAATGTTTCTGCGATTGGTTGTAGTCTTATTTTCAAAATGCTGGTATACAGTTTGTAGCAGGAGAGTAGGAGGGCTATACCGCTATAATTTTTGCTAACGTTTCTGTTCGCTTTTTAAAAACCTTTATAATTTGTGCCATGTTCCATTCTTCTGGTATTTTGCCGGTACACTGTATATCATTCAACAATTGAAACAGTCTTATTTTTAATTTTCTGTTTCCATACTTCCAGAGTTCCATATTTAATCCATCTATTCTTGGAGCCTTCTTATTTTTTGCCTGTTTCAAGGCTAATTCTAATTCCTTTATTTTATTGCATTCTGCTAATTAGTTTGAGTAATATTCTTGTTTACTAACAGTCCTTCATAGCCTTTAAGTCAGTCCTCCTCTTTTATTACTTCCATCTTGGGTTTGCAAAAATACTAACCTGAGCAAAAAAATAAAAATAGATAAAGTGGCATGTTATTTATGGACGCTCTTTTAACTGCTGTGGTTCTCAGCGTCCCATTCTAAATTGGGCGTGAAAGACAGCTTAATTTTGCTCAGAGGCCTCTATCAGGCTTGAGGTTCTTTTACATGCCATAAATCTACAACACAGGACCAATGGCTTTACTTCCCATCTGAAGGAAGTTATGCTAAGGATTTTTACACCTGAAAAAAATCCATCGTCCTCTGCCGGGTTTGAACCTGCGACCTTGGGCATATGAAGTTAGCATGGTAACCATTACACTATGGAAGGTGACTAAAACCTGAGCAATGAGTGTTTACATGGAAAATGTGTCTTTTAGTAAATGTGATCACTTTGAGTTGCTATGGCGTACCCACCCCCCTTCCTAATAAAGACATTTTCTTATACACATAAGTCGTTGCAAAATGTAAACAACATACTCCATTTTGTGGTAAAGCTATACAAGAGTACCATCATATAAATATATCTTTAAGAATTGAAACTAACTTTATAATCCACTTCAGAGCATCAAGGAGCTAATATGTTTTCATCTAGAATTGGAATATCCAACCGCTCCTACCCTGTAAATACTCTTTCTTAAATAGCAAAATTCACAAAAATTATCATGGTGGGGGAAGATTTAACAGCTATTGCTAGGCAGGAAGTAAGTATTTATGGTCTAGAAACAATGAAATGTGTATGCTACCAATGTAGATAAAGTTACCAAACAAGAAAGAAAAAAAAGTGAAGCTCAAAAGTCACCAACACTCACTCATTAACAATGGAGTGCTAAGGCTCAGTTGGTGAAACTGGTGGAAATTATTAAAACCAAAGTACAGGAAAGTCAGTTTATTGATACACACTAATCTAAAACTAACACACCTAATGCTTCCTTCGTTCGCATGCTTTGGTTCGAACAATCTAAATGATTAAAACCAAAGTAGACGAAAACTAAGTAGTTTATTTAATACACTGACCTAAATGTAAGACAGCACATGCTCGCTCCGCTTGCATGCTTTGGTGACACCAGTGACAATTATTAAAACCAAAGTACATGAAAATCAGTATATTTACACACACACTAACCTAAACCTAACACACACACACGCACACACACACGCATCCACGCACGCAGTGCATGCTCGCTTCGTTCATATGCTTTGGTGATACCACTGAAACTACTAAAAACAGTTACAGGAAAATCCTGTATTTATACAACAATAATGGATTCAGAACTCTAAAAACACAGAATCACTTTTAGAAATGGCAGGATAGCACATCGTGGTATTTTTTGTAAAAATGTTGTAAATCACCGTCATGATGTAAAAAAAGGCAGCTCATGCTTTAAAATCAATTATAAAGAGACTCTACTGATCTAATAACAAACCACCAATGATGGTTTTCAAATATTGGTAGTTCTGAATTTTGCAACATGAACATCAACTATGAACGATTTAGACACCACCTGTCTGATAGCTAGTGAAACAATAGAAATTGTTTTAAAAAAGTTAAGCAAACGAATACTTTTGGTATATTTTAATGTAAATCGCGTACTTTTTTGAGACTTCAAGTCCAAAAATAAACAATATATGTTTTTAAAAGTTAGTAACAGAATGCTACGGTGAGTAAAAGTGAAAAAACTAATAGCTAAATAGCTTTAGTGGTAGTTTAAGCGGTGGAACCAAGATATAGTAATAATCCTTTTGTAATTTTTACGTACTCACAACTACACTGCCAACCTATTTTTTTATTTATTTATTTTATTTTTTTCTTCATGAAATCCATGATTCTTCTTTTCCATAAGCTTGTGTTGCCATTTTGTTTCAAATTGTTGAGTTGATTCATAAAAACATAAAACAATACTAAAAACTAAATAATAATAATTTAATAATAAACAAATCAATTTACACAGTAACCTAGAGCTAACAAGCACATGCAGGCTTTGCTCATATACTTTGATGAAAGTCTTGGAAATAACTAAAGGCTAATTACACCAAAATCAGTTTATGTACTCACACACACATTAACCCTTAAGTGGTGACATGATAAGCCTGTCACTCAACTGATGTTGTGAAGTCTCAGAGGTATGTGGTGTATATGCCCTTTAAAAATGCAGCATGTATTTTTTATTTGAATTCATGCTACTTTATTTTAAGAAGCACCCTTTAAACAACAATTTTATGTATTGTATTGTTAGCAACGAATAAATGTGTAAATATTAAGTTGCACACAACATTTTAATGCACCTACAATAAAAAGTAAGCACATCACATATTTTTGTTTACACTTGTACTCCACGTTGTCCTGTATGTAAACATGTACTGTCTTGTGATTTAGTAACAAATACTGATTGCAAAAATAAAAATCCATGCATGCTAATGCTCTGTTTTTGTACAATATGTTTTTGCAAAAGGTTAAAGGTTAAAGGTTTTTTTCTCATCTAAATCAAGTTTAGTAGCCCATCAGTGGTCGCCATGCTAGCTTCATATACCCAAGGTCGCAGGCTCAAACCAGATGGAGGACGATAGGCTTAAAAATCCTTAGCATGACTCAACAGAAGGGAAGCAGAGCTGTTGGTTCCATGTCATAGATTTACAGCATGTAAAAGAACTCAAGGCTCTGAGCAAAATGAATCAGTCTTTCAGCTCAGTATAGAATGGGACTACAGTAGTTAAAGGGCATCCATAAATAAAACTCCATTTTTTTAAAACAAGTTTATGCATGTGTTTCTAGTGCAGACTGATATGTTGCACTTTATACAACCATAAGAAGATATTCATTTTGATGATGAGCATAATTGACGAATTTTTTTATTTCAATAGCAAGTTGAATAACATCCTATATTTCAGAATGGTCCTTTGAAGATTTTTTCTCACACTTGACCCAATATGACATAATCCCTCTGTATGATAGCTGAACCATTTCAGGAGAAAGTATATAATTATAGGAATCAGAGTTTATTTTTTTTTTCATTTCCTCTAGAGTGCTCAAAACTGGTAAGCGATACAATGGCTTTGTGTGCGAATGTTTTACAAGATTCTGTAATGCCCATTTCTAGCAGTTTTTGTAATATAAATACATTTTCCTGAAATGTCAGATTTCTCCTTGTCTGTACCAATTTCCTCTATACTTTTATTTTCTGTGTCTTCTTTAGATGCTCATTTTATGATCGATGGCTGTATCACGTTCATTGTTGATTATAACGAACTCACTGTCCATATGAATTTCATTATAATTGATATTTTTATTTGGCCATTCAAAAGGTTGGAAATGAAATTAGGATAGTGTAAAAAACCAGCACCTTGTGGCTTGGTAAACAGCAATAAACGGGGGCTAATAAAAACCCATTAAATTAATTTAGATTTGGTGAATGTTAGGAACCTCCTAACATGGTTAAAGCTATGACAGCATCCTCACACAATCCATGACATGATGTCTCAGAAACATGTCTCCTTGCCCATTAGTAGCAAAATGGAGTTGATGCAAATGATGGTGAAATGTTTGCTAGACTAAGATAGGGAGGTACTATAAATATCAACAGATAGCTATGCTCACTAATTCATAACATCAGTTATGTCTAGGAGATGTCACATCCCCAGATAAGGACTAACGTAGAGCTAATTTAGCGCATGCTTGCTTTGATGAAACCAGTGGAAATTACTAAAAAATTATACAAGAAAATCAATTTTAAAAATAAATCCAAATTAAAAACACCAGAGAACATCTATAAGTAATTCTTGAAGCAAAGCATTATTACTTAAAGTGTGCACTTGTAACCCACATAATTGGTATAGAACCGCATATCTTCCTATGTGCTTAAAAATTCCATTACACGATTAGGTATGGACTACGCAGGATGTTGCCCTCCGTGGTGTAATGGTTACCATGCTAACTTCATATACTCAAGCTTGCAGATTCAAACCTGGCGGAGGACGATTGATTTTTTCGGGCATAAAAAAACCTTAGCATGGCTTCCTTTGGAAGGGAAGTAAATGTTGGTACCATGTCATAAAAGAACCTCAAGTCTGAAAAAGAGGCCTTTGTGCAAAATTAAGGAGTCTTTCACACCCAGTATTGAATGGGACGCTGAGAACCACAGCAGTTAAAGAGCGTCCATATATAAAATTCCAGTTCATTCTCTGCAGGATTGGAACACATACTTTTGGGATCATAAAACCACAAATAAAGCAATGTTAAACTTTTTTTGTGGAACAGTCAAATTTTGCAAGTCTCTTTTTGTAAACAGCCCACAAAATTTTCTAGAGTGTTATTGTCAGGCAAATTCCCTAGCCGTTCAAGCACACAGAATTTTTATCTTGAATTTCTTCTCTTTCTTAGAAGTGTGGCAGGGAGCAAAATCTGGCTGAAAGCTTCCTGGAGCACCTTCTGGAAAGCTTTTCTGTCCGCCATAGATGAAAGAGCCACAGAACATTTTCTGAGTCTGTTGAAAAGGTGAATTGGCAGGTTCGTTATTTGCTTGGCGCACATAACACCTAGAAATTCTTCAAAAGATAACAATGTTCGTGTGCTGGAATGGTCAGGGAATTTTGTGTCATTGTTTTGTTCCGATTATTTTGCACAGGACAGTAAATATAATTTATAAATGAGTAGGTAAATTGGTAATGGTGTTTGAAAGGGGCTAGTCTCTGCTTAGCAAGTGCAAGAGCATGGCCTATGTCACTTCAGCACTCCAAGAAACATTCATGTGCAGAATGTAACATTCCCTACCAAAACCATAGATACACCACCAGCTGTTTATCAAAGTCAACATAAGCTATATGTTAATAAATAAATACACTATCTCAGAGTAAAGAAACTATCATGTACACATAATGTAATACCTTCTTGGTATGCAAAATTTATCCTTGCAGAGGAGATACTAATGTAGGAAGGTAAACTTTGTTGTATTAATATATAGTGAAGAAAATGGTGAACTCTGGTAATTCAGTGAAATATAAACCGCATACAAATAACACAGCATACAGTTATAGCATGTTCTCATTGTTTTTGAGCTATAAGACACTCTTTGTTGAAACACTTTGAGATGCAATAAGTTTGTAGTGAAGCAGCTAATGAGCTTGGGTAATTTAATGAAATATAAGCTACGTGCAAATAATGCAGCAATAGTTGTACCATGTTCTCATTATTTCTGAGCCATAAGACAAACATTGAAGAACTTATTGTAAGTCTATAGTGACGAAACTACTGAACTCTATAAATTAGGTGAAAAATAAACTGTGCATATACTGCAGAAACAATTCCAGCATGTTCTCATTTTTTTTGAGTCATATAGTATACATTATTGAAGCACTCTACATGTAGTAATTGCTGCTTGTGATTGAGTGGCTTGCTTTCAAATGTATAGTAATTGTTGCACATGTATGAGTGGTTTGCTTTCAAACATGTAGCGATTGTTGCATGTGCATGCTTGGCTTGTTTTCATAGTGCCACTGTCACTGTCTCACGTGTTTGAGAATTTAACACATGAATAACAAGGTGCTACCGAAAATCCTTGGCTACAATGGATATGTGCTAAAATGATTGCTACTACTGGAATTTTCTGGCCATGTCATTGATAGCTGTATAAGGATGAGCTGCATGCCAGAAGAGTTAGTTTTCTATAAGAAATTTGGAGTGTGCAGTCTCAGTAAGCGTCGGGAGAAAATCTTTACTGCAGAATTGTTTTGAAAATAGTGGAATAAAGATTATTTCTAATCAGACTTGAAGAAATAAAAGAGATTTTGTCACATATATACAATTTTTATACATTGGACTGTAAAACATATCTCTATCAAACTTAGGTTTGGGTGGAATACAATACTTCCTATATTTACTACAGATAACATGTGATTACAGTGAAATATTCCTACCAAACTTATGGTTAGATGGAGTACAATACTTCCTCTACATACTATAAGTAATGCGTGTTTGAAGTGAATGCTCTCAAACTTAGGGTTGAATGGGGTACAATATTTCCTAAAGCAACGATATGAGTCATTATGTACAAAACTTAAAAGGATGCAAATTATTATATTGAATTAAAGATATTTTGCATATGGAGATGTTTAAATTGTAGTAGAGTATTTTTCTAAACACTAATAAATGCTAATATTCTAAATATGCACCTTATACATATCTCTAGACATGAAAGAATGAGTATGTGAAACTGACAGTGTGAGTAATAGTGATGGTATGAAAGAATATGTATAACAGTGATGGTGTGAATATGAGAAATAAAGATAGAAGAAAAGAAAACACTTTGAATCATTATGTACAGGATTTTAAGTATAAAAATATAAATTGAAGAAATATCATTTTTCCATATCTTGAGATATTTAGATTATAGTGGAGTATTTTTTAAATACTAATAAATTCTAATATTACAAAGATGCTCTTTATACATAGCTCTGTGTGTAAGCGTGTCTGTGTGTGTAACACTTACAGTGTAAGTAGGAGAGAGTAAGTATAACAGTAACAGTGTGAGAATGACAGAGTGTGCATAACACGGGCGGTACGAGTATGAGAGTAAGTATAACAGTGATTATGTGAGAATAAGAGTAACAGTGGAGGTGTGAGAGTAAGTGAACGTAGCATGAGAATGAGAGATGTCTAACAGTGACAGTGTGAGTGTGAAATAGTTATAACAGTGACAGTGTGAGTGTGAAATAGAGTGTATAACAGTGACAGGTAGGTGTGAAACAGTGTGTATAACAGTGATGGGTGAGTGTGAAACAGAGTGTATAACAGTGACGATGTGAGTGTGAAACAGTGTGTATAACAGTGAGGTGTGAGTGTGAAACAGAGTGTATAACAGTGATGGTGAGTGTGAAACAGAGTGTATACCAGTGATGGTGAGAGTGTTACACAGAGTGTATAACAGTGAGGCTGTGAGTGTGAAACAGAGTGTATAACAGTGAGGATGTGAGTGTGAAACAGAGTGTATACCAGTGAGGTGTGAGTGTAAAACAGAGTGTATAACAGTGAGGATGTGAGTGAAACAGAGTGTATAACAGTGACGAGCTCAGTGTGAAACAGAGTGTATAATAGTGAGGTGTGAGTGTGAAACAGAATGTATAACAGTGATGGTGAGTGTGAAACAGAGTGTATAACAGTGCCGATGTGAGTGTGAAACAGAATGTATAGCAGTGCCGATGAGAATGTGAAACAGAGTGTATAACGGTGATGGTCAGTGTGAAACAGATTGCATAACAGTGCCGATGAGAGTGTGATACAGAATGTATAGCAGTGCCGATGTGAGTGTATAACAGTGCTGAAGTGATTGTGAAACGGAGTGTATAACAGTGATAGTGAGTGTGAAACAGATTGTATAACAGTGAGGTGTGAGTGTGAAACAGAGTGTATAACAGTGATGATGAGTGTGAAACAGTTTGTATAACAGTGATGATCTGAGTGTGTAACAGAGTGTATAACAGTGAGGTGTGAGTGTGAAACAAAGTGTATAACAGTAAGGTGTGAGTGTGAAACAGAGTGTATAACAGTGTTGGTGAGTGTGAATCAGAGTGTATAACAGTGATGGTGTGAATGTTAAACAGAGTGTTTAACAGTGACGATCTGAGTGTGAAACAGGGTGTAGAACAGTGAGGATGTGAGTGTGAAACAGAGTGTATAACAGTGAGGTGTGAGTGTGAAACAGAGTGTATAACAGTGATGGTGTGAGTGTGAAACAAGAGTGTATAACAGTGATGGTGTGAGTGTTAAACAGAGTGTATAACAGTGACGATATGAGGGTGAAACAGAGTATATAATAGTGATGGTGTGAGTGTTAAACAGAGTGTATAACAGTGACGATCTGAGTGTGAAACAGAGTGTTTAGTAGTGATGGTGTGAGTGTTAAACAGAGTGTATAACAGTGACGTGAGTGTGAAAAAGAGTGTAATAGTGATGGTGTGAGTGTTAAACTGTGTGTATAACAGTGACGATCTGAGTGTGAAACAGAGTGTATAGCATTGAGGGTGTGAGTGTTAAACAGAGTGTATAACAGTGATGGTGAGAGTGTGAAACAGAGTGTATAACATTGATGGTGTGAGTGTTAAACAGAGTGTATAACATTGCTGGTGTGAGTGTTAAACAGAGTGTATAATAGTGAGGTGTGAGTGTGAAACAGGGTGTATAACAGTGATGGTGTGAGTGTTAAACAGAGTGTATAACATTGATGGTGTGTGTTAAACAGAGTGTATAATAGTGAGGTGTGAGAGTTAAACAGAGTGTTTAACATTGATGGTGTGAGTGTGAAACAGAGTGTATAACAGTGAGGTGTGAGTGTTAAACAGAGTGTATAACAGTGATGGTGTGAGTGTTAAATGGAGTGTATAACATTGATGGTATAAGTGTTAAACAGAGTGTATAACAGTGATGGTGTGAGTGTTAAATGGAGTGTATAACATTGATGGTATAAGTGTTAAACAGAGTGTATAATAGTGAGGTGTGAGTGTGAAACAGAGTGTATAATGGTGAGGTGTGAGTGTGAAACAGAGTGTATAATAGTGAGGTGTGAGTGTGAAAAAGAGTGTATAACATTGATGGTGTGAGTGTTAAACAGAGTGTATAATAGTGAGGTGTGAGTGTGAAACAGAGTGTATAACATTGATGGTGTGAGTGTGAAACAGGTTATAACAGTGATGGTGAGTGTGAACAGATTGTATAAGAGTAATGATCTGACTGTGAAACATAGTGTTAACAGTGAGGATGTGTGTGTGAAACAGAATGTATAACAGTGAGAATGTGAGCGTGAAACAGAGTGTATAAAAGTGATGGTGAGTGTGAACAGATTGTATAACAGTGATGATCTGAGTGTGAAACAGATTGTATAACAGTGAGGTGTGAGTGTGAAACAGATTGTATAACAGTGATGGTGAGTGTGAAACAGATTGTATAACAGTGACGATCTTAATGTGAAACAGAGTGTATAACAGTGAGGTGTGAGTGTGAAACAGATTGTATAATGGTAATGGCGAGTGTGAAACAGATTGTATAACAGTGACGATCTGAGTGTGAAACACAGTGTATAACAGTGATGGTGTGAGTGTCAAACAGAGTGTATAAAAGTGATGGTGTGAGTGTTAAAACAGATTGTATAACAGTGACGATCTGAGTGTGAAACGGAGTGTATAACATTGATTGTGTGAGTGTTAAACAGAGTGTATAACAGTGATAGTGTGAGTGTTAAACAGAGTGTATAACATTGTTGGTGTGAGTGTTAAACAGAGTGTATAACAGTGATGGTGTGAGTGTTAAACAGAGTGTATATTAATGAGGTGTGAGTGTGAAACAGAGAGTATAACAGTGAGGTGTGAGTGTTAAACATAGTTTATAACAGAGATGGTGTGAGTGTGAAACAGAGTGTATTACATTAATGGTGTGAGTGTGAAACAGAGTGTATAACATCGATGGTGTGAGTGTTAAACAGAGTGTATAATAGTGAGGTGTGGGTGTTAAACATAGTGTATAACAGTGGTGGTGTAAGTGTTAAACAGAGTGTATAACATTGATGGCGTGAGTGTTAAACAGAGTGTATAATAGTGAGGTGTGAGTGTGAAACAGAGTGTATAATAGTGAGGTTTGAGTGTGAAAAAGAGTGTATAACATTGATGGTGTGAGTTAAACAGAGTGTATAATAGTGAGGTGTGAGTGTGAAACAGAGTGTATAATAGTGAAGTGTGAGTGTGAAACAGAGTGTATAGCAGTGATGGGGTGAGTGTGAAACAGAGTGTATAACAGTGATGGTGTGAGTGGTAAACAGAGTGTATAATAGTGAGGTGTGAGTGTGAAACAAGAATGTATAACAGTGATGGTGTGAGTGTTAAACAGAGTGTATAACAGTGACGAGCTGAGTGTAAAACAGAGTGTTTAGTAGTGATGGTGTGAGTGTTTAACAGAGTGTATAACAGTGACGATCTGAGTGTGAATCAGAGTGTAATAGTGATGGTGTGAGTGTTAAACTGTGTGTATAACAGTGACGATCTGAGTGTGAAACAGAGTGTATAGCATTGAGGGTGTGAGTGTTAAACAGAGTGTATAACATTGCTGGTGTGAGTGTTAAACAGAGTGTATAACATTGATGGTGTGAGTGTTAAACAGTGTGTATAACAGTGACGGTGTGAGTGTTAAACAGAGTGTATAATAGTGAGGTGTGAGTGTGAAACAGAGTGTATAATAGTGAGGTGTGAGTGTGAAACAGAGTGTTTAACATTGATGGTGTGTGTTAAACAGAGTGTATAATAGTGAGGTGTGAGAGTTAAACAGAGTGTTTAACATTGATGGTGTGAGTGTGAAACAGAGTGTATAACAGTGAGGTGTGAGAGTTAAACAGAGTGTATAACAGTGAGGTGTGAGTGTGAAACAGAGTGTATAACATTGATGGTGTGAGTGTGAAACAGAGTGTATAACAGTGATGGTGAGTGTGAAACAGAGTGTATAACATTGATTGTGTGAATGTGAAACAGAGTGTATAACATTGATGGTGTGAGTGTGAAACAGAGTGCATAACAGTGACGATCTGAGTGTGAAACAGAGTGTAAAACATTGATGGTGTGAGTGTGAAACAGAGTGTATGGCAGTGATGGTGTGAGTGTTAAACAGAATGTATAACAGTGATGGTGTGAGTGTTAAACAGAGTGTATAACAGTGATGGTGTGAGTGTTAAACAGAGTGTATAACATTGATGGTGTGAATGTTAAACAGAGTGTATAACATTGATGGTGTGAGTGTGAAATAGAGTGTATAACACTGATGGTGTGAGTTTTAAATAGTGTGTATAACATTGATGGTGTGAGTGTTAAACAGAGTGTATAACATTGATGGTGTGAGTGTTAAACAGAGTGTATAATAGTGAGGTGTGAGTGTGAAACAAGAGTGTATAGCTGTGATGGTGTGAGTTTTAAACAGAGTGTCTAACAGTGACGATCTGAGTGTGAAACAGAGTGTATAGCAGTGATGGTGTGAGTGTTAAACAGAGTGTATAACATTGATGGTGTGAGTGTTAAACAGAGTGTATAACAGTGATGGTGTGAGTGTTAAACAGAGTGTATAACGGTGACGATCTGAGTGTGAAACAGAGTGTATAACAGTGATGGTGTGAGTGGGGAAACAAGAGTGTATAACAGTGAGGATCTGAGTGTTAAACAGAGTGTATAATAGTGACGATCTGAGTGTGAAACAAGAGTGTATAGCAATGATGGTGTGAGAGTGAAACAAAGTGTATAACAGTGACGATCTGAGTGTGAAACAGAGTGTATAATGTGATGGTGTGAGTGTTAAACAGAGTGTATAACGTGATGGTGTGAGTTTGAAACAGAGTGTATAACGTGATGGTGTGAGTGTTAAACAGAGTGTATTACAGTGACGATCTGATTGTGAAGCAGAGTGTATAACAGTGAGGTGTAAGTGTGAAACAGGGTGTATAACAGTGATGATCTGAGTGTGAAATAGAGTGTATAACAGTGATGGTGTGAGTGTTAAACAGAGTGTATAACAGTGAGGATCTGAGTGTGAAACAGAGTGTATAACAGTGATGGTGTGAGTGTTAAACAGAGTGTATAACAGTGACGATCTGAGTGTGAAACAGAGTGTATAACAGTGACGATCTGAGTGTGAAACAGAGTGTATAACAGTGAGGTGTGAGTGTGAAACAGAGTGTATAGCAATGATGATGAAGATGATGATGATGATGATGATGATGATAGAGGGAGAGAGAGAGAGAGAGAGAGAGAGAGAGAGAGAGAGAGAGAGAGAGAGAGAGAGAGAGAGAGAGAGAGAGAGAGAGAGAGAGAGAGAGAGAGAGAGAGAGAGAGAGAGAGAGAGAGAGAGAGAGAGAGAGAGAGAGAGAGAGAGAGAGAGAGAGAGAGAGAGAGAGAGAGAGAGAGAGAGAGAGAGAGAGAGAAGGAGTGGGGGGGCGGTTACCAATGATGGTGTGTTGAATAAAATTGAATAACACTATAACTATGAGGTTGAGGTGTTTAACATTGACAAAATGAGTATGAGAGAGTGAGAGAATGTGTGGGGAAGTGAGTACCTCTGCTGTGTGAGCATGTGTATCTGTAGACTCAAACTATGTAAAATGAAAAGTCGGTCAAATTACTTGATATTTAACTTGGGGTCTATTCCAAAGTTGATATAGTAATAAAAAATAAAATTGGTTTTTAGTTATGGACGCTCTCTAACTGCTATGGGTCTCAGTAAGCCATTCTATATAGGGTTTAAAAGACTGCTTAATGTAGCTCAGAGGCTTATTTGTCAGCTTAAGGTTCTTTTATTTGTCCTAAATCTATGACATAGGACCAAGGTTTTACTTTCCTTCTGAAGGAAGGCATGCTTAAGATTTTTACGCCACAAAAAATCCTGTGAGTTTGAATTTGTGATATTGGGAACTAGAGGTTATACACTAAGAATGACATTAAATTTTCTCCCAAATTGCCACCCTTATCTGTACTATTCTTTTATAAAATGTTATAATTATGTTTTCTAAAAATGCTCAAATGATTTAGTATCTAAGGTATATTAATTGTATTTCACACAGGCTATGTATAGGACAGGAGTTGGATAGGTAGAGTCAGACTGAAAAATTCACTGCCATAGCTGGGATTTGAACCACAGATCTCCCGGTCTCTAGCCGGTTGCTCACAACTATTGACCATAATAGTTGACTATGTCATGAATCTGAGACTCAGAGTACTTACAACATTGTAAATCGCCATTGGGGTATGTCATCTCAAAATAATTTAGAGATCACCTTGTGGTTGACTGGGGAACATGCAAGTCAGTTCAGAAATTTAGTGCTGTGCCGCATGTTGGCATGATAGCTCAGTGGAAGAGCAACCGATTAGAGACCGGGAAATCTGTGGTTCAAATCCTGGCTATGGTATTGAATTTTTCAGTCTGATTCTACCTATTCAAATCTAAGGTATATGTTTGAATGATTTACACAACTATAACATTGTTTATAATTTGACATTTCTGCAGAAATTTGTGAAGTACCCTAATTTTTGTACGTGTTTGAGTCTCTAGGATACCATAAAACAGGTATAGAAATGCCTGAAAATGTACAATTTAAGGAAAATCATTCTTTTGGTTGAGTCAGTTTTCAAAATACTTCCATGTTGTGCGATGGTCCCTCCTGCTACTTCATCCTAAATTATTTTTGTAATCTTTGAACCAGGAGCCTACAGACATGCTCTAAAATACCTGAAAATGTACAAATTGAAGTAAATAATTTTTTATGTTGTGCTAGCAGTTTCTGAAATACTGCCTCGTCTGATTATCCCTTTGCACTTTTTAATCCTGAATTTTTGTACTGTTTACAGAATCAGGAATCTGTAGTACATGCTCAAAAATGCATGAAAATAGAGAATTTGAGTTAAATAATTCTTTTCATTGTGTTAGTTTCCAAAACATTTTGAGCTTGATTGATCCTTTCCCTTTAAAGTGCATCCTAGATGCTTATAAGTTTGCATAACTATGCTTTACTGGTCTCAAATAGTTGGATATACATAATGCAAAAAAAGTTTAAAAAGAGTTGCACTTTTCCTTTTATACACAAGGTGATCAAATATTCTATTTTTATATTGAGCCTTAGACAAATTCTAAAATTTCGACCACTGATCAGTGCAGTTAGCTGTATGTGTTGCACACTTATTTAATTTTTTCTGCCACCAGGAATTTAAAAATTATAAGCATTGCATAATTGTCTGTGCTACTTTTGCATGCCAGTAAACAAATACATATTTTGTTGTTACTTATTTGTTCACTCTTTTCCCAAAAATGCTCTCATTTATTTTTCTTGGTTTGAGTACAGTGCGAAAAAGATGTGCTAATAATAATAATAATAATAATAATTAATAAATGCATGTAGAGCTTTTTGTGCAAGATACTGTATTGGGGCTGGTAACAGCTCTGCATACTGCTGGATTCACAGCATTATGGTTGGCAACAGCCACTGAAGCCAGACATTGTCATTCCTAGCAGATGATGGCACCTTTCCTACACCATAGCCAGTAAATTAATATATTTTGTGGATGAGGATCCACAAAAATGTGACATTAATGAGAAAACATTAATATAACTAAATGTTAATGGACAAAGATCTGTTTCCAAAAAAATTAACATATATATATATATATACTATTGATAGAAAGTTTAAACTTACCACGTGTTATTTTGGTAAGTGTGTAAATGTTTATTGATTAAACTAAAATTCCTGATTCTTAATTAATATATTATTTTAAGTATTTGAAGGTAAATAAGTGATATGCTATTATAGCAAATGGATTGAACCTTCTCATTATATGTTTATATCACATATAACTAGCAAAATTATTATGTACTTGTGAATGTTATCTTGTGGTGTAATATTTGAATGATATTTTTCAGTGTCATGTTAATTTATAGTCTACTCTGTTTTAGTGCACAGAAAAATGTTTAGTTTAGCCTCTCTCAAAGTCCTTCCCAATGTTGTGGTGCAATCAAATTCAGAGTATTTTCAACATTCAGGGTGATAGTTGTGTGATATCTCAACTGTATTAATGTTCACTCTTGCTCTAATTGTGCAATAAGCATATCAGTACAAATTAAGCACTTCAAGTAAATAATAATGGGTAAAATAAGTACATTTAAGTGCAGAAAAGGGAGCAATGGGAATATGCATACATACATGCAGGATAATCCAACAGAAAAAAGCAAACTGACAATGCAGAGAAGAAACTGGTCCCATGTTGATTGACCATCCAGTGCATGTACAAGAAAATCATCAGTGGTTGAGGATAATATAATTATACTTTGAAGCAAATAGGCAGCATTAAGTTACCTCAATCTGTAGTGAAATAAATATACTACTAGGTAGAGTCAGTATGAATGTCAACAATAAAAGTTACCTGTGTGCAGCTTCCTAGTTTGTTAAAAGGTTGCAGTGGGTCAAAGAGCATCTTAAACAACTGGGAAAATGCTCTTGGATGGATGAATCCAAAATTGAGAAATTGGGTTCACATCGTTGGCACTATATCTGCTTGAAGTCCTTCTCATCCCATCTATGAAACAGGAAGAGGAAGTGTAGGGGTGTTGGAGTTTTTTTGGGAAAGATGAAGTTGAAGACTTAGTGAAAGTGGATGGTATTTTGGAGAAAAAAATAGTACCATTAGATTCTTCTGCCCCATGCAGTGCCATCTGGTATTAGATTTATAGGAACATGGTTTTGTCCTTCAACAAAATAACGACCCTAAACAAACATAAAAGTTTTCTAAGAACTACATGAATAGTAAAGAAGATGCAAGGGTGCTTAAGTCCATGACCTGGCCCCAACAATCTTCAGATTTACTCCTAATTGAATTTGTTTGAGAGCAGCTTGGCAGGAAAGCAAAACGAATAGTCCCTTATCATTTGGATGAACTATGGCAGTGTCTTTTGCAAGTCTGGGGTAGAATAACTTTAGAGATGTTATAAAAATTTACTGCAGGATGCTTTGAATTTGAAAAGCCATCGTTTTGACGAACAGAAACTTTGAACCATTTCTTTATATTATAGAGAAAAGACTATTTATAGTATATAAACATGTATATGAATGATTTTTGAATAGTTCATAGTATATGCTCTGAGGTTTGTTGCAAAATTAAGTATTTGCTCTCAACTATCTTTTCATAAGAGCATAAAAAAGAAGTTACCTAAACATTTTTGTTAGGTGAGTTTAAACTTTCTGTCGTTAGTGTATCTGTGAAAAACAAAGTGAATAATGGATAAATTGGTTTTTCACTCAAGCCATGAGTAGGACAGGAGTTAGATAGGTAGAGTCAGACTGAAGAATTCAATGCCATAGCTGGGATTTGAACCACGGACCTCGCGATCTCTAGCCAGTTGCTCTGCCACTGAGCTACCATGACAACATGCTGGCGTAGCATTGAATTTCTCACACGGCTTGTTTGAAAAACCAATTTATCCAATAACAATTGACCATAATAGTTGGCTATACTATGAATCCTGGGTCTAAAGTACTTGCAACATTGTAAGTCGCCTTTGGGGTTGTCATCTCAAAATAATTTGAGAACACCTTGTGGTTTACCAGGAAACATACGAGTCAGTTGAGAAATTGAATGCCATGCTGGCATGTTGCCATGGTAGCTCAGTGGCAAAGCAACCGTCTAGATAGGTCCCTGGTTCAAATCCTGCCTATGGCATTGAATTTTTCAGTCTGACTCTAACTATCCAAATGTGAATAATGTATAAGTGAGGTTCAACTATTTATTCATCACTTAATTTGTCATCAGGAATACAGTTACACAATGGAAATCTTTGCATGGTAATAACAACAAACTGAATTTACATTGGTTTATTTTTAATTTCTCCATACAATTAGTACTAGGTCGTATTTCCCTTAACTTGTATAACTTTTATGAGTCTCCTAGGCATTGAGTCTGCTAGAGAGAATAGTTTTTGACCATTTTCACCCATATCTTCAATGCCTCCTGCAGCTCCTTAATATTTGACGGTTGCAGCTCTTCTATTCTATCTTTATTTGATCCCAAGTATTTTCTGTTGGATTTAGGTGAGGAGAGTTATCAGGCCAGTGTATATTATTGTCTTAAGGAACTTCTGAGCCATCTTTATTCTATGAGCAGGGGCACCATCATGCTTAAAGTACTGACACTGATGAATTGGTCAAAATGTGCTGTTGCAACACTTCTAAACAATTACTTCCGTTCATTGTTATGTTCGTAGGGAGAAAGTACAAGCCACCTCTACCATAATTACCACTAAAAGCACCCCATACCATCACACTTTCTGGATGTTTAACAGCTTTGACGGTAAACTTTGGATCATACCATGATACGTTTTTTGGCCTTCTCACCGTTTTGAACTTTCCTCTGACCAATTTGAAAGTGCTTTCATCAGAAAACATTACTTGGCACCAGTCCTCTGATGTCCAGTGGTATCTACCTCTAACAGAGTTAAAGCATGAGTCTTCTCCTCAGAAGTGAGCTTCTTGCGTCCCATTTTGTGTATTAGATACAGAAACATACACCTTCAAAAACAGCACTCAGATTAAAAATTGGTTGAAAACACACAGCAAACAAATCACTGTACAACAATTACCAGAGGCAGACTGGTAATATAAGCAAGTTGCTGCTGTGCACTAGAGAATCACGTGATTTGCAGCTCTGCCAGCCTTTTTTGTATTGTGGTGGGAGAAGAGCACATTGTCCGTGTAAAGATTTCCATTGCAGCCACTGTAGTTACCAACACTTAAGAGTCCCATCATAAGATCAATAGTTATCAGTTTACATCTTCCACAATCACGTGTGATATTAATCTTTCAGCTGCTTGGAAACATATAAACAGATATTCAAATGACAGACAAGACCATCATGTAATTTTAATAAAGTAAACCATAATTGATCTCTGTAACTAAATAACACAGCTAATAGCTTATCATTTACCTACTTCTCATAGTCTAGTTAACTAGGTGATGGTCACAAGTTCAACATCTGCTTTTACAATTAGTGAATGCATATCTGATTTGTTGATCTGAGCCAAAAGAACGTGATTTAAGAATTACACCACTCTGTTAACAGCTTCTGTCCATTGGTGAAAATGTATAGGATGTTTCTCTGACCTTGCAGTGCGTAGAGAAACGTGAATAATGTTACTTGTAGTAACACTGGTAGCATCAGTCGGTTCTTCAGCAACTTTGACTCTCTCAGCTTAGCAGTTAGGTAGACATCAAATGATGTCTCTTCACTATGATTTCAGTTAAGCAATGAAAACATATATTTTCAAATCATTAATACTCCTGTGGTGCAACTTATTGGTGGCACTAGTGTTCCAAGCAAATCTTCACAAATTCATATACATATATAAAGCACAAATATTCTCGTAATTTAAATTTGAGTAAAAGCACACTTTCTACATATTCTGAGTATTTACTGGCAAGCACACTTTAAATGCAGAATAGAGAGTATACAGAAAGGAAACTCAAGGGCAGCTCCTTTGATGTGCATGAAGCCAAGAACTGCACCTGACGCCATATTGGTACCTAGTAAATGCAAAGCAAATGCTGTTTATTATATATGATTTTAAGCAAATTAAAGCATTTAAAATAAAGCAAGAACATATGTAATAAAAATCTCATGTGTGGTATACATATGACTTTCTCTGCTTGCTCTTCAAACCATTTATACGACAGTTTAGTTTTGTTTCTTGTTACATTTTAATTGCACATTTTGTTATAGGTATAAATGATAGTCAAATCTTTTCAATGTCAGCAGCTATGGGATGCTGTGAAATCCCATTCTAATTGCATGAACTTGAATAAAGAAAAGAAAAGGCCCAAATGATAATTTCCATGTAAGACAATGTGTATGTATTTGAAAAATTTTAATCAATAACATGGGGTATATAAAAATTGTTAATTCCACAAAAAATGTACATGACAAATTGTGGGCTTTAATAGGATCTACATTTTCTGTGTAATAAGATTTTATCTCTCTATTACGGGTTTGATTAAAATGTCATTTGTTTAAGATATTTTTATCAAAAATGAAATGTATAACTGGAATTTTCTGGAAGTAGCCTCTGAGGACCTCTTCATTCTGGATGACTTTTATATAATTTTTGTATAACTAGTAAACTGTAAGAGAGGCAAAAACGTATTATATAAAAATCTGATATGTTCCATTCACATAATTTTCTCTAGCTGTTCTAAAAACAAAATTTTTCTTATAAAAGATTATTCTTTTATCTACGCCATGCTAATCGAGATAAACATTAGAGAAACGATCTTATTACTTGCTTCTTGTAAGTAGAAGGGAAATAAGGGAATGCATTAGGTTGAAGAGATAATCAAATATTTTAAAAGCTGGTGAAGCTATGTGAAACAATTGATGTTTGGTTCACTTTCCATGGTCCTGTTGGAGATAAGTTAATTAGTTTAAAATTGAAACCAATAACAAGGAATATCTCAGAAATGCTCAGTTCTACATAAAAACGTATAGAACATAAATTAGGCATTTTAACAAGATCTACATTTTTAGTAGTAAGTTTTTGCCTATTATCTCTTGCAGTTTAACCGTTATGTAACATTTTGTAAATCTCAACCGGAATAAAAAGCCCTTAAGAGGAAAATTCAAAATATGCATTTTATTAGTGATATATCCCCAATATATATTTTAATTAAAATCTGTAGATCCATTTTGAGAAAATACAATTTTTCTTAAAATATTCCATGTAAAGGGTAGTTTGGGTAGGAGGGGGGGTGATTTTCTTGAAAATGTTTGTGTCGCATCCTTTGAAAATTAAAATTAAATACCATGTGTGATATTTAACAGACTTTTCATTTTTGAGTTAAACAGTCAACAAACACACATGCAGACCTTTTTCTAAGATTTTTTTTTTCGAACTACTGGGACTTGAAAGCCTATACTTCCGTGAAATCTTGAAATCAAATTTTTGGGTGGAATACAATACCTTCTCTATCCACTATGTACATTGCACTTATGGGATAGAGAACAAAACAATGCAGAGCTCATTAAAACACACAATTTACATCATTTAAATATATTTTAGCTAAAGTTAGCCATTTTAGAAATATTCCGAATTGTTGGTTTCAGTTGAAGGTAAAATTTTCTCAAACGGGAAATCATTCCTAGCAAGCAAACAGGACCGAATTTCAATTGCTTTACATAGCGACTGGCTTTAAAAATATTTGACTAGTGCTTTAGCCTGTGTATTCTCTTATTTCCCTTCTACTAACAAGAAGTAAGTAATAAGACCAATTCTGGTAATGCTTATCTTGAGTAGCGTGATGTAGATAAAAGAATAATCTTTTATAAGAAAAGTTTGATTGTGGAACAGCTAGAGAAAGTCATATGAATGGAACACATATTTATTTGCTATTCATATCTACAAAACAAACCTTAGCAATGTGCAATTGTGGTTATGAAAATGTGTAGAAAGGAGTAAATAACCAAGTGATTTAATGGGCTGCCAAGTTTTATTTAATGAAAGAATAAAAAAAGCTAAGACTTTGAATCAGAATGGGCAGTAAATATATTAAACAGAGTGAATCAGTCCTACCATACAAAAAAAAAAAAAAAAAACAACACAAAACTGAAGCTTGATGCAAACACATGATAAACCACATTACTAGCTTTAAAGCAGACATTGCATTTTCTGTACTTTATTGTGTTTGCGTTATGTGCTGAACACCATTTGCTGCCTTTTCTCTTACTACTGCTCATTATAAGAGCAGTAAAGCTTCAAAAGTCAACAAATATTCTTGACTACAGTTTATAATATAACCATTGAGTAGAGTGTAATCCCAGTAGCCAAATACACAATTAATAACATTAACAAAATTATATTACGTAGTGTATAACTTCAACAGCATAGCTGCTTATTTGGTCCAAAACATGGCAGAATTCATGCATGCGCACTGGATTACAGTTTTGTTTCCTTTCTATATGCTCTCTATTCTGTGCTTTAAATTTACTCTGTAGTTAAACATTTATTTCTTTGTTACATTGTGCACACTTTGATATGAAAACTGGCGTGAATTTGTGTAGCAAGATGAGCAAGGATCACCAGTAACTCCAGTATGGTTTTCTCCATCTTATGTGTTGTATTTGCTTGAACTTTGTGCCCTCACGTCATTGGTTAGTTTCAAGCTGGTGTGTAGGATTATCACATGAAGATGTGTACTACCATGTAACCCAACAATGTGATGTAGGAATACAATGTAAAATACTCTAATTCTAAATTTTTAGGGTTTCCTTGGAAAAGCGCCTAATTGCATGTAGCATTAGAGTAACGTACAAAAGGTATCCCTCTAGCAAAGGATGCTGCAAAAAAACAACTTTTGTTTCCCTTGCAAGCAAGAATATAGAAGCTTCCCATATACATTTCCTATACATAAAATTTATCTTATACACAGAAATTATATTAAACTAGATTGATTTATATATAGAGGACAAGAATTACTTCCTCATATGTCCTTGAGGAGAAATTAGACCTTCTTTGAGTAAAAGAATTCTAAATTCTTCATATCTTCCTTCTGTGACGTAGGAAAATAGTTTATTTACATGCAGCCTTCCCAGCCAACTCACTAGATTACTGACTTGACACCCTTGTGTTTACAGGTACTCAGTCAGTCCTTTCTACTCTGGACAGCTGGGTCGCTTATACATACATTCACTCACACACAGATAAAAGATTACATTTGACTAGTGCACACATTACTAATTAAGAGATTTTAACACAAATACCAATATTATATATAGAGAGACACAAACACACTTAATATAAATTATCTGATTAAAATAATTATAAATACAATGTAAAATAAAAATATTTGCACTTCACATTGCTTGCAGTGTCCTTTAATTTGTTTTGTTGACAAACATAATGAAATAGTCTTTTCATTTATTTTCTTCTTTCCTTTTTCCTTTCACAAATTGAGAATGTGAAATATTTTGCACTTTGAAAAAACATATACAGTAGACAAAACACTTACAATAGACATGAAAATGTTATATGTGAAACATAACCTGCCCCCCCCCCCCCCAATAACACTTTAAATATCTTAAAATAGACGATTCAAGCAAAATAAATACATCTACATTTTACCACTTACTAGAATATCATATAATTTTCCTAATTGACAAATGCAAATTTTATCTTTGTTAATTGACAAGTTTTTGTATAGCAAAACAATTAATTTGAATAATTAAGCTAAGTCTTTGCTGTATAGAAAATGATTTCACATTTATGTGGCATTTCTTTCATTGCTTAATTTGTCTTTTTGTGTCATACCTTTTCTTTATACTTTTATGCATCTTCATCTTGATGATGATTGGGGGCCGCGCCGTGGCCGAGTGGTTAGACCACTAGCCTCTCACCTAGACGGCCGGGGTTCGATCCCAAGCGACCGCATGTGAGATTTGTGGTGGACAAAGCGGCGCTGGGGCGGGTTTTCTCCGGGTACTCCGGTTTCCCCCGCCATCGCATTCCACCGGTGCTCCATCGTCATTCATGTATCATCAGTGTCACCGCCTGCGGTGCCATTAGTAGTTAAAGCGGGCGTTAAACGCTACAAAAAAAATGATGATTTGAGATTAGGGCGTTCAACTTCTATGGTCATTAGCACCCTTAAAAATTAAGAAAAGGTGGCCATAAACGGAGCTAAAATATATTTAAAATAAACAACAAATAAAATTAGAGCTAAAACCAGGATAAAAATCCAAGGAAAAGTGCTATTTATTGTTAAAAAAAAAACTAGGAGTGGAGCTAAAAACATTTAAAGTCTATAAAAGGAGCGATAAAATGCAAAGGAAAATATAAAACATTTAAAAAACCAGACCAAAAACTCAATAAACATCGCAAATAAAACGAACTAAAACCTGAGGGATAAAGGAACTTAAGATAAAAATGTGAAAACCAGGTAAGAGAGGCCGGCATGGCTAAAGAGGACCACACTCTAGCAACACATGGCGGACTGAAAGAGCTTCTCGACAGAGCGGGCAATTAGGAGCTGGTTCAGGTTAAAAAGGTAGCGATGCGTAAAAGTACAGTGGCGATTCTTAAGCGTGCTAATATCACCTCCTCTCGGCGAGACAAACGGAAGGAGGTTAACCAGTTCACAGGCATGTCCTTCACTTCTGTAGCTTATTGCCACGGAAAACGGACCATTCTTTATACCAGAACAAAAGTACCGCTCTCCACAGCACAAGCCTGAAGTCTGAAGATGTCACGCGCTGAAGTACAGTACTCGGCTCCGTGGTTGTCCTCTTTGCAGCCAAATCAGCTAGTTCATTTCTCGGTACGCTAACGTGACCAGGAACCCTGGCACAGACTACAAGCACACCGGATACGTAAAGAATGTGGAGAGTATCCTGGATACGCTGTACGATGGGATGGCGGCTGTACAGCTCACGAAGGCTCTGAAGGGCACTAAGAGTATCACTCAAAATCAGGCAGTCATTGAGTTGGCGACGGCGGTTATACAGAAGGGCTCGGTAAATAGCATACAACTCTGTAGTGTAAATGGATGTGCTACTTGGCAAACCGAACGTAGAAGGTTCGGTCCCTGAAACGAAGGCACATCCAACACCATCAGCGCACTTACTGCCATCAGTATGTATACAAATTCGACCACAGTACTTGAATACAAATTGTAAAAAACAAGAACGGACACTAGACACAGGCGTAGTAAATTTTGCGTAAGCTGTCATCCTGAGGTCTTCATGGGTGGAAACACGCAACCAAGTTGGGTGCACCCTCTCCCCCTTGCGAAACATGCTAGATATTTCAATATCGTGTTTCCGAAACAGCTCTCGGAAACGGAAGCCTGCAGGCCTTGGAGAGGTTCCGATAACGTTCGTCCAGCTCGGTGGAGCAAAACTAGTAAACGTTGGATGCGCAGGCATACACCTAAGCCCAGAGCCATAATTGGCTAATAATACCGTGTCTAGTCGTCTCAGCGCAGATGGTCCGTCTGAGGAATAAACAGTGCATTCATAGTCAGCGTACGATAAAGACAGCAACACTGTCCGATCAGCTCCCCAAGAGTTGCCACTTAGTATCCGGAAAATATTAATAGAACGGCCACGCCGTGCTTTCAGCTGTGCTATATGTGGTGACCAGCACAATTTCCGATCGAAAACCAACCCCAGCAATTTCGCCTCATCTGCGAAGGAAAGTAAATCTGGCCCGAGAAGGTGACAACCGACTTCTATGGTGCCAGAAATTAATGCAGACTGACTTCTCAGCGAAAAAACGAAAGCAGTTTTATGAGCTCCAATCATAAAGGCCGTCTAAACACCGTTGAAGACGACGTTCCAAAAAGACGCTGAGAAGTGCAGAAGATGGCAAAATCGTCTACGAATAAGCAGGACTAGACACCTGGGGGAATACATTGAGAGATAGAATTAATCGCTATAGAAAACAGCGTCACGCCTAAACCGATCCCTGTGACACACCGTTTTCTTGAATAAAAAGGTTAGATAAAACCGAAGCAACCCTTACTCGGAAAACGCGCTCCCTCATAAACTCCTGAATAAACAACGTTAAGCGTCCACGTAGATTGCAGTTAAGGAGAGAACGTAACATCCCTGCTCGCCAACAAGTATCACACGCCTTCTCCAGGTCAAAGAAGATACCAACTGTTGGACAGTTCTCAAGGTAAACGCATCTGTGAAATTTGATCATAAAGTGCAAAAAATGAAAAACTTTTTTTTTTTATACCTAATTAAATAATGTAATGATTGTAGTTCAATTTCCTGTTGTTTTTATTACCATCACGTGACGATTTAAATGGATGACTAAGTGGATGTGTTGCTTTAATTTTTTCACTATGGTGAAAATCCGAAATTTGGTTTTGGCCAATAACATTTGGCCTTAAATGTGTCTATTTCAAGTTGAAAATACAACAATTTGCACTAATAACTAAAAAAGTGAGTATAGCAATATGTTTCAAAATTTACAAAACAGGTCTCACACCGTGTGCTTCTACCTGCCCCGTCATCATCCAGGCATGCTGTACCACCAATTATTTAGCCTGGGCCCTCCCCATCCTAAACCACAGGCGAGATAGAGCACAGGGCGGGTCTTCCCGCACCCCACCAACAGCAAGCATATTTCCGGCCGTGAAATAGAGACTGTTTGGCGGCAGAGCGCAGCTTCACTCGCACCAAATGACTTTCAATTTTTCTTTGCTTTATATTCCAGGGACTTTGTGTAATCAGTCCGTGAGAGTTGACAGATATTTTTGGTTTGAAAGTTTCTGCAGGAGATTATGACATTCTAATACTTAGAAAGAAACAGTTTTCAAAGTTTTAAATTGTTCCACACGATGCAGTTTTCGAAACAGAAGCTTGAAAAATTTTGTGCTTGATTAAGAATAGTACAAAAGAAAATTGATGATTTTTTTTCTAATATCACCCGTGCTTATGTAATTAAATAATAAACTTCATATTTCTGTAGAAAAAAAATAATAAAATGGCAATTAAATAATTTGTTTCTCAGAAACTAAAATTGAAGAAAACTGCTGCGGAGGAGAGAAGGAAGAGGAAGGAGGGTTCAACCTTTGTGTCTGAAGGGTTTTAGACTGTTTGAAGGTATGCAACTTAGAGGGAAAATGTTTTGAACTTTAAAACTTGATTTACTCGTTTACAGTTTTTTCAACAGTTTTTGCCATTCAAAATGTTCCACACATGCAGGTTTTACTCAAGGTCTCTTAAATTTTTAGGATAGGTACTTAACAAGCAAAAAAGGGTTTCTATCATATGATTTTTTGACATTCCTAATATTGTTGAAGATATTGATTTTTAAAGTCAATTTTATTGTAACAATTCTTGAATTTTTGTTTGTTTCTTGCTTTAATATTTTTACCTGTTGAACTAATTGTGGTACAATAAATTAATATTATAGTTCTGTTCCTGATACTTAAATGCATATTTTGAAAAAAAAATTCATTTTCATCGTATGGAGTAATTTGAATTTGGCGCCAGATTTTTAATTTAAAAATTAATAGCTGAAACACTACTTATGACACATAAAGCATGTAACTACTGTACAAGATTTCAGGCTGATTAGTTGAAAACTGTTGGATTTAGGAATTTCACAGTTGCACTACCATAAGAAAGCTGTTCATGATCTGCGTGGACAGCGATACAAGGTGCTCTACTGCTGACCGACGTCGGCAGAAACCGCATTGCGTGTTGGTCAATAAATTGTGGGATTCTAGCAACAATAATAGGTCGCTAGCTGGACGGAAGCTGACGGTCCTTTCCAGGCTTCAAAATTGAAATGATGGTGGCCTTCCACCACTTATCTGGAAAGGTGGCGTCAACCCAGACACGGTTATAGACCTGGAGCAGGAAAGCCTTAACTTCGGGAGAGAGATGTTGCAACATTTCGATGTGGATACCACCTGGAAGTGGTGCAGACTTTCGCGAAGATGGTCTAACTCGCCATGGTGATTAGGCGATTGTAATCCTCAAGGTTTCCGGAACGAAAAGAGAAGCCTTGAGATTCTACCCGAGCCTTAACGGCAGGAAACTCAGGGGAATAGCTGTTTGAGCTAGACACATGAGCAAAAGCACTGCCTAAAGCGTTCGCCACATCAAACGTATTAACAATAGCTCCAGCAGGTACTCTGAGACCGGTAATTGGTGCATGCCTCCATTTACCGGCCACACGTCGTACGACAGAGGAAAGTGTACGTCTATTAAAGGAGCTTATAAATTCGCTCCATGATTGCTTTTTGTTGTCCTTAATAACTTGTCTGGATTTGGCACACAGCTTCTTATATTGTATTAGGTTAACCAGCGTAGGGTGATGCTGGAAAAGCCAAAGACCTAGTGTATTTCTTATTCTCCTTCTACTTACAAGAAAGCATTTCTGTTAATGTTTATCTCGATTAGCATGAAGTGGATAGAATCATAAGCTTTTTAACAATAATTTGTTTCAGAGATGTTGAGTAAGTCATGTGAATGGAACACATCAGATTTTTAAGGCTAATGGCTATACTAATTGTATATTAGAAATCTAATCTTTAGAAGTTTTGTGATTTCTTTTAATAATTGAACTGCTAAATACAAAAAATAAAAAGGATATGAGAAAGGGAAATATATTTAGAAAAGGTTAACAAAGAGGAATAAAAGGACATTGCAAGGTTAAGAGCTGACATATGGAGACTAAAAGGGTTTACTGCACAACCAATGTGGTGATAGTGAGAACATTGAACATATTATATTCAATTGTAAAGGGACTGAAATATGGAGAAAAGCTCATATTCAAAATTAGCAGGAAAAATGCTGTAAGTATGCTGTTCAGCAAAGGTAGTAAGAAATTAAATAAGGCATGTGAATGGACCAAAGTGGAATTGGACACTGAAAAGAGAGAATACAAATAATGTAGATCTTAATCAGAAAATTGTACAAGTCACAATGTAAATAGGATGTGACTGGCAAAAAGTCTGGGCAAAATGCTATCATATTCAAATGTAATTTGCTTAGCAATCAATAATAAAAAAAAAATACAGAACTCAAATAATCAAACATACAAAATAGATATACTGTAGTATTTGTAATCAATTAAATATTCCTCATAACCTCACTCACCATACACTTCGGTTGCTTGACTGTATGATTTCATTATAATCTCTCTGATCACAAAATTTTGCTCATTTTTGTTGCAATTGGAGGGAAATATTCCAGTTGTATAAGTATTTTAAAGTAGTTCATGCATACAGCTGAAATATAAATCAAAATTTTAACTGTATTATTTTGATTGCTCATATTATATAATTCAGATTATGAGTAGACTGTAAAACTAATGGGTATGTGTACTGTTAAATTCTTGTTGGTTGAGGGTCATTGAAGCTTGATCACACTTTAATTAAATTGTAATTTTGGTGCAACAAACTGTCATGAGCTGACCATGTGATAGGCTGCTGAACAACCATAATTCTAATTCAAAATCTTCTCGGGCTTCTAGCCAGGTAAAAACTTTTTACCTGGCTAGAAGCCCGAGAAGATTTTGAATTAACACGTCGTCAGGAAAGCTTCAGTTCTTATTTTAACCATAATTCTATTCTCCAACTATAACCACACAGGCTGTAGTGTAGTTGGTCTATTTTGCTTTGTTTTTGTTTGCTTTGAAATATTGTTTATTTGACATTGTTTTGGTGGTAAACTAAAATAGAAAACACAGAGAGGTCCAAATTTTTCTTAGCCTGAGATAGACATTCTATTTCAACTACAGTTTGATTGGAAAGTAAAAGGACCGACTTATGTTGTTTGAAGTACAAGCAGGAGGCATGAATGGATTTGGTCCTGATTTCAACATAATATGAGGTGAGTTCTAATAACCATATAAATAAATTGCTATTATTAAAATAGCTTTAGTCATGAAATTAAAAAATACTTCCATATATGTGGTTAATTTCATAAAAAATAGTAATTTTGGGAAGAAAAGTCCATATAATAGTCACTAAGGGCTGAACCGTCAACAAATCAGGGAAGGTAAACATGGAATTATATTAAAAAAAAAATTATTTGCAGCTGCATTCTATTTATAATTTTTATAACGACAACACTACATAAAGAGTCCTTATTTTGTATTATGATATGATGTAAATTTTAGGTTAAAAATGTAATATTGCTTTTTATTAGTTTTAATTACCGTGGCTAACGATTAAAAGTATAATTGTGTTGTTTCAACAAACACTGATGCAATAAAAAAACAAATATTAAGAAAAGGATTTTATCATACTGAACTTCCTAAGTTAATTGTTTAAATTAGCAATTGCATTATTTTGTTTACTTTCAGGTAAACTCCAGAAAAACTAAATATACTCTATGGTAGTTTTAAGTGAGGAGCAAGGAAGATAATAGCGGATCAGAAAGTAGAATTGAGCAAGATGGGTGGAGGGAAGAAGTCAATAACAGATAATTTGAGGATTTAAGACTTCTAGAAATAATAGGGCCCTCACTGCAAAATAAAAATGATACCAACATCTGAAATTATGACATGGTCCTGGATGCCCTAGACAGTACTCCAGTTGTTGACATCAAACTCATCTGCCTGTGGAGAATGAGGCCCCAGAAGAATTGATAGCTATACCGCCGTCACAATTTGACTTCAAAATCTCGTAGAACTGATGCCTTTGGATATATACCTGCAAGAAAAGAATCAAGAACTTGGAAATCCAGGTTAAGAATCATGAAAAAAGAACATTCTAAGGAAATGCAAAAATTAATTAAAAGTTCACTAACTACTGGAAGAAAAAATTAGTGAATTTGAATTTTGAAGTTTTGAGGATTCATAATTCTTGGATATCGCAACAACAAAAAAAGCAATAAATATCTTTATTAAGTCAATTTGTGTTTAGTCTAATAATAGTGTTTATGGATGAAAGTGCACCATAAAATATTATAATTCAGCTATTCTAATAAAAAAGTATTCCATAAAATGATTTCAGCTACCTCAACTGAAATAATGTTTAATTAAACCTTGCTGAACTGCTCTCATTACAATGTGTTAATTCTCTTTCAGGGACATGTTCATCAACTCCATATTTTTTGCTCTTATACCATACAATTAGGCTGAGAATCTCAGGGTCATCTGTTGGTAGTAGCAGTAGTTGTCATTGTTTTTAGCCCAACTGATAATATAGGAAATCTCGTTTTGTCTTTCCACAGAGTACCTCGTTTTAATATTTGAACTGTAGGAGGAGAAGTGGAGTAAGTATGGCTTGCATGCCAAATGACCTATTTTCCCATTTTCAACTGTGCTGTATGACCTGTTAAAGTAGTTTTGCATTTAACTGCCAAGCAATCAGTAAATTAGAGAGGGGAGGAAAAAAAGAAAAAACACTGCTTTGTCTCCTCCAGGAGAATGGATCCTGATGTGTGTTTACAGTGACACCTGGAAATCCATCAATTTGATGAAATTCACCCATTACAGATCTTGCTTAATTCTGCCCCATCAAGGGGAATGAAGCAAACTGTGGGGGGGACAGTTATAATTCACAGTGACATTGTTCATTAGATGCTACTCTTATCCCTAATATTAAATTACAATATTACAATTGTAATAGTGGATACTCTATTAAAACCTTGTGTAGTGTATTACCTCAAAGTTGTTGTAATTTTCATGGCTGAGTCAGGGTATCACATTTTGTAGGGAACTTTAACCTCTGTCATTGATTGGTGCAAGACCCATGGTCAGTTAACTTGTTTAATTTTGATCACTGTCAATACACAAAAAAAAATATCTTATTGAGCACAGTCAAATGTAGAAATTACCATGGTTAAACCTTGATCGAGAATGTTGCACATGCTATAAGCTTCAGTTGGAACATGTTTTAAAGATGTTCTCTATTGCTAGCTTTATGTTCACTAGAGTCTGGGAGAGGAATCCCCTAATTCATTGTTAGTTGTGCTGCCATCTAGCTGTGTAGCAAAAATCACACTACCTTCTACTGGCAGAGTTTCAAAATTCATTACTCTGTGTGCATGTTTGCTGATGTAATTTTTTTCCTATGTTTTCTTTTGATGCTTTGGCACATTTTAAGAGCTTTATTTCCTATTTAATGTTGTGTTCTGTTCATAGAAAGCTATTGCATATTTGTCTATTTGCTTAAGTTTTAAGTTTCTTTGGTTTTCCTTTAACACATTGAAGCCCAAGCCTGAGTATAGCTTGGGCCATGTGAAGTGTTCATACAGGTATTTCTAAGGCTTTTAATGCAATTCCATGACCCTAACTTGGACTTCAGCTATGCAGCAAAGGTCATGCATCAGTTATCGTTTAGTTGTCTGATTTGTGCTGCTATCTGTCCTCGCTTTAGTCAACTATTAGTATATTTAGGAGAGTTAGTAATATTGGCTGCTCTCGGGCCAGTTGCACCATTTTTCTTGAAGGTGGGGATTTGTTTGTTATGTCTGGTGTTCTTAAATGCTAAAATTCAGCATTTTCCTTGCTTTCTGTAATATGAAGCTGAAGCTGAAATTCAGGATGCAAAAAATGAAGTTCTGGAAAATGCTGATTCAGAGGGAGAGGTTTTCGAGCTTTTAATTAATGGAGTGTAAGCTGCTTTACGCAGATTTTGATCAAAGTCACATTTGATACTTGTTGTAAATTTAAAATAAAATATTAATACAGAGGTTACACTATTTGGTTGTTTGTTGAGAAATCCTCGAATACCATACTTTTATATTGCAACAAGGCAGTTTAGCAGATTTTCTTGATGTACTGTAAATAATAATTTAAAATAGGTGTAAAACGCTTGCTTTCTTAGCTCTTCAACTAAAGAATTGCCTGGGCTGCAATGTGTTAAGCAGGTATGTAGGTGTCTCTTGACTTTACACGTGTATGTTTCATTGCAGTCTTTACAATCAATCTGGTGTTATGCATTGTGTGCTTTAGCAAATGATGAAATAAGTTTCTGATTTTGTGTTTACTGTATGGAGCAAATTGTTACATATTCTAGAAACAGCTAAATGAACTTATTACTAGTTTTTGGATGAAACTTGAATCTACCATATCTTTTTGATGGGATATCTACTGTTTAGAGGGTGATATCAAATTTCCTTTGATTGCAATTAAAATTTAGTTGAGTCGATTTTGTAACACTACATCACTTACTTTTTTTATTTCGGAAAACATGTTTCAGAAGCCATGTGCTTCCATTGTCAATTCCTTTGGTCGACTTTGATTGTTTATTAATAAGACACTATGTGGTTACTTTTTGAATATTTTGATATTCTGTGTTGTATTAATTTTTTTGGAACTTTTAATAAGTTAAACTGAAGTGTCACCAATCCACTCAATTTCACTTCTTACAATGTGTTTAATAACTTAGCTCATATACTGTGATAAAGTTCTCACTAACTTAACAATTCCTAACAGATTTTTACTTTCTTTTCAAAATAATTACATAGCCATTTTAAAATGTTTACTCTTGTAGGATGAAGGCTGGAAGCTTAATCGAACCAATTACTATCAAGAAGGCTGGCTAGCTACTGGAAATGTACGCGGCATTGTTGGAGTCACATTCACAACATCACATTGCAAGAAAGCAGTGGATTTCCCCACCAGGACAAACTATAACCTGCGAGGACACCGTTCAGATGTAAATATAGTTACATTAGCATTTATCAATGTAATATATATCTATGCATTTCATTTTCTTCTTATAGAAAGCATTTATTATCAAGTACAAAAAATCACAGAAATGGTTTTACATTCTAAGACTAAAATAATACATTAGTTTACTTTTATGTTCTAAGACTAAAATAGTACATTTTTTTTTATTTTGGGAGGTCACATACATGCTTCATAGTTCATACATTTCAAAGTTCTCTTTCACAGTGGTTTCCATTTTGACCCATGCTTAATGGCAGGCTAATTTAATACTTTTCAAGTGGGAAGAGCTTTCCTATCCAGCTAATCAGATGTGTTATCCTTTATTACCCCCTCCCACTTGCACACTGTGTAGTGCAACTTAATAACTTAATGCAAATACTGTACAAGACACACTTGCTTTGCTTATAGGCTGTAGCAGTAAGTAATCAAGAATTTTTAAAATGAAGTTTGTATACTCTCTTCATTGTTGCATGTTTTTAAAATGTGTATATCCTCAAAAATAATGCGTTGAGGCATAAGGCCCATATATGTGATGTCTGATGTTCTCCAGATGCAGCATTCTGCTTACCAGATTAAGTGAGCTGTTAGTTTTCTTCTTGAAAGATGAGAGAGGAAACCATTGCCAACCTGCAATAGTTGCAGTCAATGTAATGAAATGTACACATAATGGGCATTTCTTTGTATATTAATGTAGGGTGTGTTTATTCATCTGTGTAATGAAAAGTGTTGTATGTGGTTTTCATGGTTGTGTTACAAACATTGCACTCTACATTTGTTGTGGATTAATTTTTGGATGTGGTGTATAGAGATGGATTACTTGATGTGCATGAACACAATATAACACCACCAAGACTGCCTCATTGTGCTCAAGAGCAGACTGTATATCTTATATTTTAATTATTGGATTTTCAAAGTCCTGTTTTGTAATAAATATATCAGGGCTATAGTTCTATATATATATATATATATATATATATATATATATATATATATATTAATTAATATAGGTGAATATTTACAATTTATTTATACTAATTGGTCTATTCTCCCTGGAGTTACTTAACATTATAAATATTATGATCAAAAAAATCAAAATACTGGAAGTGGTACACAGTGAAGCATAAATACACATTGGTTATAAAATTAGTCAAATTTACACTTGAATTGCTTCACTAAATAATAAATTACCTGGACATATAGGCATCATAAGCCTGCGAAATGTGTCCAGGTAATTTATTACTTAGTGAAGCAATTCAAGTGTAAATTCGACTCATTTTATAACCAATGTGTTAGAAATATTAGAAATATGCACACCTAACACTCTGGTTGTTTGTGCATACGCATACTTCATTCTTCACTGGTTCTTATAGATTCAAATATAATTTACTTTCTCTATTAATTCCTTATATTCTCATTTCTGTTATTTACTTCTTCCCTTTCTTTGCTGGCTTTTCTCCACTATTTCTCCTATATCTTCCATATATATTTGTCCAATGGTTTCAAAAATTCTTTCCTGTTGTTCGCAAAAAGTTCTAAATACAAATATATCTGGTTGTAAGCTGTCGCATTTCTTATTCCATATTTCCTGTCTCCAAACTTTTGTTTCTGAAAAATCTTTCACAGTGCAAGTTTTTGTCTGACAAGTAACATAGTGGGGATAATTGTTTGTCAACCTTCTTGTCCCTTTCCATTTTGTCACAAACGTTCAGATATTCTCCCTAGTTCAGTCTTTCTTAAAAAGACCTGTAATGTACCAGTCACTTTTTTTTCATTGGCTTTGACCACCTATTGTTTGTAAATTTATTAACTTTCCCAGCCCAATTTCTCTCTTGATTTCATTTAATTGAAATAACAGCTTCTATCTCATTCTGCTTTTTCTTGTGTCCTTAAAACATTGACTATGTTTCCTTCTTCCAATAATTGGATCCTTTGCTGATATTTCATAATACATTTGATTATCTACTCTTCCCAATTCTACTAGGGCTACCCCTTTGGGAGCCATCTTGCAGAATATTCTATGCATCTGGTTCTATGGGTTGCCATCCTTTCTCTGCTCTCCAGATTTCTACCCCATACATAATTTTAAACTCAACTATAGCCAGTTCATGCTCATATTTCAAGCAGGCTCTCATACTGGCTATAGCTTATTTCTCCTTGCCTGGTGCATTTTTCCTTTGCCCTGTCCATGTTCCATTTTTACTTGCCCTTACCCCTTGTAATCAAATTTATTTACAACTTTTGTTTCGTTTCCCTCTAAACACATCTCATTGCTGCTAAGCTTGCTCCTTTTTTTACATACTTAAATTTTGGATTTAGATTTGTTCTTTGTTACCTTTATATATTTGGTGATAGTTTCCAGCATCTCACCTATCTGTTCTAATGTTAGTCTGGGATTCATTTCCACACCTCCAGTTAGTAGAATGCACATCATGAAGTTAGGGTAAAGATGGGACAGTTAACATTTGTGGCAAAAGAGGGACACTTGCCTACTATGTACAAATATAAACAATTTTCTGCAGATTTTAATGTCTGTACTTGGTACATAATTTAATCTACATTGTACATTAACTGAATGATAAAGTTTCTCTGGTTAATGTGTCTTAAAAAATATGATAGGGACACCCTTATCTTACACACACACTTTTTTTGTTGTCTCTCTTGACAACTTTCATAACTATGGTCTAGATCTGAACATACAATTAATTTATTTTTAATATTAATATTAATAAGCTGCCAACCAGCTTATCCGGAAAAAATTTGGTAAGAAACCATGACTAAGGTAAATATGGGACATTTTCGTGGGTAAAAATGGGACTTTTGTCGGAAATTTAATGGACAGTAGATTAACATCTTTTACCTCCTTTCTTAGCAAGTTGTCTAACGTGTATAGCTATTTGTACGTTCTTTGTTTATGAGGCAAAGTTTTTAAGTTGCATATAGCCTAGTATAGACCTATAGTGTTATAGGCCTAGTTAAGTGGCAAAATGGTTCGTAATTATAAGAAAAGTGAAAATAGCCGTTATCCAGGAAATATCTTGAGAAAAAACAGTGAAAGTAGTAGTGCTTAACAAGATCTTTATCAGAACTGTTGCTGTCAAGTACAATATTTCCAAATCTGTGTTGGGTAAGGGAGTGTTTAATCCAGTTGTAAAACAAAGAGGAAGATTGTCACCATCTCACTGGACCATGAGAAAAAATTATCAAAAGACCTGAGTATATTAGTTAAGTGGGGATTTCCTTTATTAAAGGATGATGTGAAATATGTTGTGGGAGAGTTTGTGAAATAATATGAATTTTGAACTGCGTTTGCAAGTAATAAACCAGGATGACTGGTTCTGCAATTTCTGTCAAAGAAACAACTTGCTTTAAGGAAATTGGAAGCACTGAAAAAAATTAGGAAGCAAAACACCTCTAATCCTTTCTGTAACAGCAACAGCAAAAGTTCTTCCCTCTCCATCCTTGCTCTGCTGTTTATTTTATGTACGTTAAAAGCACTGTAACTGAATCAGTAGGTTTGCACATCAATACCCATATTTTTATGTACGTTAAAAACACTGCAACTGAATCAGTATGTTTGCACATCGATACCCATATTTTTCTGCCGTGCACGCATTTGCTGACACATCCATCTCCCTTGTAACTAGCAAGGAACTCATTTCTTTTGATAATATTGTAATAAAAGCTCTGTTTATTTCCTCCAACAAACAACTCTTTATTTCTTCCACTGATCACAAATAATTATCTGTTCACAACTGTTTTTCTTTAATGCTTCTGCAACAATTCTGCCATATTTTTTCCTGTTGATGTTTGCTGCGGTGGTGGCAGTGGCTACTATAGCTTGCTACGACTTTCCTGTTGAAACTCAGTCACTAATACCTGCTGTGCACTTCCACTTGAAAAGGAAACTCTGGGCAGGGCTTGTTCTCCTTTTTATTCCTGTTGGTCATGTGGCAGGAAACTTCCAGAAGCAGTCCCATATCCAAACAACCACAGGTTCACCAACTCACAGGTTGTAACAATACCTGGTTTTGATGTCAAAGAACTTGCCAAAAAATCACATGTCCACTCACACAAGTAATAATAACAGCTTCAATGTCAAAAGAACTGCCGCACATATCAACTAATGCAGGTGTAACAATTGATGGCAACAACCAGCTCTTGTCTTTTGAAGCAAGCTGTTCGCACACATTCGGTGACTCCGACTGCAGGGTATACTCGCACTATTCTATTCTTGGGCTGGTCATCCCGGCCAGCACCATTGTAACAGGTTAGTCATTCCAGCTGTACTACCAACTGTTTCCTTTGGGCAACCTCTGGATGTGGTAGACAACATCATTAATCCTCTTCACCACAAGATACAGGCCCTTGCTGTGGTTTTTGAAGCTTGAGGCAGCATACCTTGGACTGGGTAGGGCAAATCACCCTGTTGGAAACCTAGGCTGTTGGTCTACCAGTTGTAACTGGTCTTCATCCAGTTGCTCTTATCTGAATGTGTTGATGTGTCATCTCATGCATGTCGTGGAGCTGGTCAGTGAGGATATATATGTAGTTGACTGCTGGCTGATCTGTCTCAGGAGGTCTTCCAAACATCAGGTTACATGGTTCCTGCTGGTGTCAACCCGGTGGGTGTTCTGGGTTGAAGAGCAACAGGCCAGCAAGAAAAAAGGTACCCTCACGTCCTAGCCTCTCTGTTGATTGGCGACAACCTTCCTCAAATGTTTCTCTAGAGTCTTGTACTGTTCAACCATGCTGCCTGACTGTGGATGGAGAGGTGTAATTCTTTCCTTTCCGATGCTCTAAAGTGAAGTTGTACGCTTTAACCTCTGGACCTAACAGGCTGTCTGACCCTCTAGGTTCTTGAAGCTCAATGGCCAGGTGAGGACAGAGTGGTCAGTCTCAGATGGAATGGCTGACTGTACTTGTGGAAGTGCTTTAGGGCCTTTATTACTTACTGTCAGGAGCTCTCAGTGGGTGCAGTAGTTCTTTTCTGCATCGGAAAGTGTTTTTCTGTAGTAGGCAATTGCCCACTCTATCATGGACCCTGGATAGAATGCCTCCAAAGTCAGTGTTGCTGTGTAGGTGTCCATAATAAAGTCACTACCAGACTGGCAAAATGCTAAAATAGGTGCACTTAAGAGTGCTGACCTAAGCTGTTGGAACTTACTCTGACCACAAGTAAGGCAGGTGCTCTTCCATAGATGAGTGAGGGATTTCACAATATTGGAGAAACTTAGGATGAACAGATGGTGGTAGCAGCATAGGCCCAGCAAATTTTGCAGCTTTCATTTGTCTTTCAGGTGAGGCCAATCTCTCACTGCCTGAGCCTTCTCTGGGTCCATGGCCACCCCAGTTGGTGAGACTGTGTGACCCAAATAGTTCACCTCCTTGCAGAAGTCTTGGCACATCTTTGCATTCAACTTCAGGTTAGCTCTTTGCAGCCTTTGTAGTATCTTGACCAGGATCTTGAAATGGTCTTCGAAGTTGCAGCCTACAATGACAAGTCATTTATATATAACAAGCAGGCTTCATAACTCAGTCCTCTCATCACTGACACCATAAGGCACTGAAAGGTAATTGGCACATTGCAGAGGCCCAAGGACATAACTGTAAATTGCCAAAGCCCTTGGTCGGTCGAGAATGCAGTCTTTTCCTTGTGTTTGGGATTTAGAGTCACTTGCTTGTATCCCAATTTCAGGTCCAAAGTCGAAAATCACAGGGCACTTGTAAGCGTGTCCAGAATGTTGTCAAACTGGGGTAAGGTTAAACATTCCTTTCTGGTGATGATTTCCAGCTTCCTGTAGTTCACACAGAAGCGTAGCTCACAGTTCTTCACCAATACTACAGGGAAACACCAAGGGCATTCAGACTCTTCAGTGATTCTCCTAGAAACATTGCCTTTCAGCATATCTCTTACCTCCAACTGTTTTTTCAGAGGGACATGTATTGGTAGTTGCTGAATAAGTCGGGCATTGCCAGTTTCAATGTTGTGGTGTACTTGATCAGTGCAGCCATAATTTCTGTTTTCTTTGTTGAAGACGTACTGGTATCGACTAAATAGATGCTGTACCATCTCCAGTTGTGAAGTGGTCACAGATGATTGGCCGTCCTCTTCAGCACATCTTTCAGGAGGAGGCTCTTGTCGTGTGACAGTACTGGCTGGTTGGATTCTTTGCACAACATTACATTGCATTTTCCTAACTCTGTCCCTCCTGGAGTCCAATGGTTTAAGCAGCCTCATGGGAATTTCCTCACGACAAGGCAACAATACCTGGTGTTCTCCAGTCCTGTACAGTGTTCCTTGACTGTTTACCATCCAGATGCACCTTCACCACCACCTTGCCCACTTTATCTCTCAGGATCACCCTGCAGATCCCAGGATGTTTATGGTACCTTCAGAGCATCACCTCATTTGGCTGAATGGCAAGATCTTTCGACCAATGTTGACCATCGCCTCATGGCTGCTGAGGGCATGTAGTCCCAGTATCACATCCTCTTGACAAATACCCACAGACTTACAGTGCTCCATCCCAATGTCAACTCCAGTAGGGTCTCCTTCTCCATGGGTAAGATATTGCTCAACACCATCACTATTTGGCAGGGCAAGTGCTTCGCCATGTCAGGTATACTAGTATGCAGACTAGCTTCCCTTGTACCCAGCTGGCGTCACCCTTAGTACAGCAGTTAAAGAAACATAGTCCAGGTCAAAAGAAGTTTTATGGGCATAATTCAAGACAGATTACGAAAACATGTGTATAGGTATAGTTTATAACATACCAGCTACCTTGCAGTTCCATAATCCAGACTTACATAATTTTTTAGAGAAAGATATACTAGAGGTGTGAGAAAGGGGAAAAAAAAATGTAAATAAAGAATGTAAAAACATTAAATGGAGGGAGGAACTAGATGTAAAATCAATGGTAGGGCAGATTTTAGAAAAAGTAATAATGATAAATATCAAGAAAGAAAATCTGGGAAAAGTATTACAGCTACTAGACTTACTTGTAACAAGAGCAGGGAGAGAAATGGAAGTAAGGCAAAATAGGAAACAAAAAAATAATGGGTGGTGTGATGAAGTGTGTAGGGCAGAAAGAAAGGAAGTATTCAAAGAACTTACAAGATGAAGGAGCCCCCCAGGGGGGCCTACTATGGTAGGTATGGGTTTGGCACACCTGAGGGTTCCTGAGCCACTCACCACCATCTCATCATCCCCATCACCACAAACTGTGCCACGTTTTGTGTTTGTGTGGGCGTGTGTACATTTGTTTTTGTCATTGTGAGCGCAAGTGTTCTCACCTCATCTTCTTCCCCTTCTAGGCTTACTCCTTATATATTTAGTTTTAAGGCTTTAGATTTATTAACTCCTGCCTCACCAACAGGGATCTTTTCTATCTCCGAGGTTCTGTCCCACTGTTCCAGCATGGCTTCCAGCATGTGTAATCGTTGGAGGTCTCAGGCTTGAAGGTTGAGTGGACCCTTGTGTAAGCCCTAGGTGCAGAACCCGTCCATACCGTTAGGTACACCTGCGTAGCCTCCTTGGGGGCCTGGTCTGTTTTAATCTCCCGAGGAATGCTGTTCGTTGGGTTAGGAATCACGGACCGGTCGTGTTACCGCTAACGGAAACCCAGTGTAATCAACCACAAGTCCCCAGAATCCATGTCTGCATCATTATGCAGCATGGCCTAAAGTGGGGAGCCACAGATGGTTATACCTGTGGTAGGGGCTTAAAGCCAGGTTGTACAAGGTGAAGGGCTTACCCATATGGACCAGCAGTGGTGGCTGGAGGGTAACTCCTTCTAAGGTATTCCTTGAGATTAGTCTAGTAGGGGTCTACCAGGCAGCACAGACCTGAAAGTATTTTGGTGTCTTTTTTCTCTACCCTCGGATGGCAGGCTGACACCGACGGTTCCAGAAGGGGGACCTTTCATCATGCTCTCTCTGCACAAAACCACTTCATTTGACTGCTTTTTAGTTGACCTTGGCCTGCAAAACGAAAACAATGAGAGATATTAGTCCATTTTACACATAACGTGAGATTGACAGGATATGCGGTAAAGTGACCAATGCCACCAGAACGCGAGACAGTATGCTTTTAGTTAAAATGAAGACAGAAGACCAGTCAAAAACATTCCTTAAGGCCAGCTTGTTGGGTTCCTACCCCATAAATGTAGCCCCCCACAAGTCTTTGAACACCTGTAGAGGCGTGGTGACTACCTCTTGTTTGGACGGTCTCTCCGAGGTAGATACTGTTACCAATTTATCTGATCAGGTGTCTGCCAAACGTACCGTCTTCTTTGCAAATGCGATGCACAGCCAGTCGCACTGAGAATGGTATTTTCAACTTTCAAGGGTACCACAATACCGTAGATCTTATATGTTGTGGATGTGAACACGTAACTATACAGTTGTATATGCTGTTTTCGGTACTAGTGGTTCGGTCATACACAAACTAGGTGCACGTTTAATGCAACATGTGAACGGTGTGGCCAGCCTGCACACAATGAAGGTGTCTGTTCACGAGACCTTTTTTGCATCCACTGCCGTGGGAATCACACCTCTAGTTCACGGCAATGTCCAAGATTTTTGGAGGAAAAGGCCATACAGGAGTTGCGAATTAAGGAACAGCTACAAGGAAGCAAGTAATAAGACTAATTCTAGCTTGAAGTAAATAGAAGCATAAGCTTTATAACAATAATTTGTTGCAGAGATGTAGAGAAAGACGTGAATAGAACACATCAGATTTTTTTTTAAATAGTGAACGTTGTCAAATGAAATTATTACAATTTTTTTTCCCCTTGAGAACGTTTGCTTGTAAGTAGAACAACAATGACTTTTGTACCAAAAAAAAAATAATAATAATAATAACAACAACAATAGGACATTGATATATCAAACTACGTATATAAGAAAATCCTGTTAACAATATACCTCTGAAAGGTGCAAAGGCAGTTTATTTAGTCAAAAAAAAAATGACTGATCCTATTCCTGGACTTCAACACGTGACCTTACACCAAAGTAGATAGTGTTAGGTCTATGCTTATGTTACTGGTGCCTCTTACCCCCCCCCCCCCCCCCCCCCCTCACATACTTCTGACAAAAGGGTGAACTAAATGCATGGAGCACCTATTGTTTTATGATCCCCAGATACTTTGATTATTTGGGTGATCAGAATATCATGCCTATTACTAAACTACACCTTATACATTGTTGACTGCAATTACAGCTATGTGAATATACTAGTTAAATGTTTTGTCTTGTATAGGGGAGATTATGAAAATTGTGTTGCTACAATTGCACTCAGTAGGGTTGGAAAATTGCCACCTGAGATTTTTCAAACTCAATTCATTGGTGTTGTATTTAAATGTCCTTATGGCTACCTTAGAAATTTGATTTAAATCCCAACTGCTTGGGAATGAGTTATAAATATAACTTGGAAGTGAAAATAGGCAGGCCAAAAGACACTTAAAACATGGAAAATAGGTGGTAATATGGGCATTTATTAAACATGAAAACACAGAGTAATGCCACTCTTGATCATTGAAGACACCTATCTAAGACAATTAAAATATTTATTACATAAGGATTTACTGTACCATGTTAAAAGTGCGAGTTCCAAATCAGCATGTCTCCCTTCCTGCTGACGGCTGTATTTTGTTGATTTACACCCAATTTTAAAAACAACATAACATTTTTGTTACTGATAACTGTACATAGCATGGAGTAAACAATTCCTAAGTTTGAGCCAATTTCGGTTTTGGCTTTGTGTGGATTAAGCTCCACCTCTCATATGAATTTCACTTTCTGCTCTAGCATGTAACATTTCCTTTTTCTGTTCTCCATGGCTGATTAAAAGCAACTAAGAAGTGAACGACAAACCGCTGTTTAACAATAAACACCAGATAGTGAACATTTCTATCTTTACTTGTAGTTTGTTGCTGCATTGTCCCGATCAACCAGCATGCATGTTATTGTCTTTTGTTTCCGAGGCTGAAAGCCGCCCACTCAGCTTGCATCTTTGTCAACAGAGATAAGGAAAATACCCTTGAGTTTCTTTTAAGATAGTGTATGCCATATGCTGATTATAATTACGTAAAACTCAGTTGTATTTCACTGAAATTTAATACATATAACAGCCAATTACGTATAAATAAGGTTCTGTTAACAGGTTTCTAAATTACATTTTGCCGGGAACTACAAACATTCATGTAAATGCAAATTACTTACAATGGGTTACATATAAAACAGGTTCAACTGTACAAAGTTCCGTTACAGGTGGCAGTGTTCCACTTAACCCAAAATAATTATTAAAGCATAATCTTCATTTACTATTAGCCTATAAAATTAATCTTAATAAATATTTCATAATGAGTTAATTTAACAAATAGTGCAAAATTCTATCTTGAGTTTGCAGGAGGCAGCGTGTCTTATAAGTATAATCCAAAGAATTATTAAAGAATAACCTCACGCATTTCCGCAATATTAAATTAATCTTAAAATGTGAATGTTTCATAATGTTTAGAAATAATACCTACAAATTTCTATCCTAGAATTATAGATCGTTGTGTGTCACATAACCTGAAATAATTATTAAAGCATAACCTCAGGGAATTTTGCAATATTAAATTAATCTTAAAATCTGAATGTTATAAGTAATATGTTTATTTAACAAATAATACAAAATTCTATCATGAGTTACAAGTAGCTGTGTGTTTCTAAAATTATATACTTTTGCAAGTCCAATATTACTGAAATTAAATTTCAGCAACTTCTGGGGATTAGAATGTGATTTAAATGTGGATAAATAGTAACCAAATGACTAAAACAAATTATTTGATCCAACATTGTTTATAACTTGTCAATTAAATTCCCTTCAAGTTTGAAATTTCACTCTGTTTCCTTATACCATTTGCCAACCTAATCATGATCATAGGGATTTACTTCCTAAGGTTAGTATAATTTGCGAGATTCCGTGGTGTCTGGATGCAAAGGATGCAACATGTTTGGTTGGTTGGTTGCTAATGCTCAGCCTATTGGAGTTCTTCCATTTGCCTTCTTGCTTCCCAGTAGTGCAATGAGAGATGACACTTCATAAGATGAGTCATATTGATTGTAGAATCCTCTTCTCTACAAAGTACACTATTTGAAGCTGGGAGGATGTTTAATTAAGTAGATGGCAATCATGTCCTGTATGTAATCTAAACAGAGCAACAGCTTTTGATCGTGGACATTCTGGAGTTATTGTTGCATTGTTCAACAACGTTTTCCATTGTTTATTTTTACCCTCTTGGTTTAAACTGTCATATGTTTTTTGTTGGTTGTTTTGTGTATTATTAGTTTTGATGAGTGAAACGATGATGAGTTTTTAGTTTGGTGGATCGTTGTGCCATTTTTACTTTCTCTATACTTACTATGTACGTAGTGTATAGAGAAGGTATTGCACTCCACCAAAAAATTTGATACCGAGATTTCACCGGAAATATATGTTTTAGGGTTCCCTGTATCCAAAAAAAGTATTTTCAGAAAAAGGTCTGTGTATGTGTGTGTGTGTCCATGTGTCTGTGAACATGATAACTCAAAAACGAAAAGTTGGTAAAATACTATCTTCCAGGGATGTGACATGAAGATTTTGAGAAAAATTTCCCCACCCCAAACTACCCTTTACATGGAACTTTTTTCGAAAATTTTGATTTTCTTAAAAATGGCTGTAACGATTTTGATTAAAATGTCATATATTAAAGATACTTACCTGACAAATAAAATGTATATCTTGAATTTTCTGGGGATAGCCTCTGAAGATCACTTTATTCTGGACAAATTTTACGGAATTTTGCATAACTGCTAAATCATAAAACTTAGATAAAAACGTACTACACAAGAAATGTAGAGCACGTTAAAACACGCAATTTATGTTATATACATTTTTTTCGTGGAGTTGATTGTTTTTGAGATATTGTTTTTGGTTTCAACTATGAAAAACTTACTTTTCTCATATAGGAATTTGTCAACTCCTGTCCATATAAACAAAAGAACTTCAGTCACATAGCAACCAGCTTTTGACTATTACTTTAACCTATTGTACTCCCTTATTTCACATCTACTTACAAGGAAACAAGTAATGAAACTATTTCTGCTAATTTATTCTCGAGTAGCATGAAGTAAATAGAGGCATAAGCTTTTTAACAATAATTTGTTGCAGAGATGTAGAGAAAGTCATGTGAATGATATACATCAGATTTTTTGATAAGGCATTCTGCCTTTTCATTACCAAGGACTCCACAGTGTGAGGGAATCCGCTGTAAAACTATCGATTGATGAAAAGATTGCAAGTATTTAATACTTTGATAGATTTCAGCTGTTCTTTTTGTTGTACATACACTGGTACAAATGGTTTGTAATGTAGATTTTGAATCACTAAAGACGACTACTTTATTGAAGAGATTAATTTGGTTCAATGCAGAATTGATTGCCTCAAGTTCAGTGCCGAAATGAATTGAGTTTGGACCAAGAGATATATAAGAGCAAAATATTTGCTGTATATTCCAGCACCTGCTGTATCAATAAAATTTGTCCATAAGCATAAATATGTCCACTCATTTTCTGGGAATTTTGTGTAGATAGTTTCTCAGGCAAGTTGTTTTAGTTGAACTGGGTTTGCATCTTGTTTGCTAATTTGCTTCATTAATTCTATGTTACAGTCAATTTTAATTCTATTGACATGATAAGGCAGAGGGGATAACTTTCCTATATTATAAACGTTCAATGATAAACTGTATTGATTTTGTAGAGCTTTAACTTTTTGTATGAAACCTTGTTGGGTTTCTAAGTTTCTAAGAGTATCTGTATGGTTTCTCCAGTAGTCTATGTGACAGAAGTTCCTTTGTTTGTATGGACAGAAGTTTTTCAAAGGTGAAAACAAACTCAAAATGATCATCTCCATGAAAAAAATGCATGTAACATAAATTGTGGTTTTTAATGTGTTCAACCTTTTTGTGTGATAAGTTTTTGTCCACCTCTTATGGTTTAGCAGTTATGCAAAAATCCGTAAAATTCATCCAGAATAAAGTAGTCTTCAGAGGCTATTCCCAGAAAATTCAAGATATATATTTTATTTGTCAGGCAAATATCTTTAATATAATTTATATCTTTTAATCAAAATCGTTAGAGCCATTTTTGAGAAAATCAAAATTTTCGAAAAGTTACATGTAAAGGGTAGTTAGGGGTGGGGGGATTTTCTTGAAAATCTTCATGTTGCATCCTTGGAAGATACCAAACTTAAATACCAAGTTTGGTATTTAACGGTCTTTTTGAGCTATGCTGTCTACAGACACCCGCCCACGCCCATACCCACGCCCATGCACACGCACATAGACCTTTTATCAAAAATGCTTTTTTGTGGTTTCAGGGGGACCCAAAACATGTACTTCCAGTGATATCTCGCTAACGAATTTTTGGGTGGAATACAATACCTTCTCTATACACTATGTACATAATACATGTAGAGAAAGTAAAAATATTAATGATATAAATTGTGTGTTTTATCGAGATCTACATCTTTTGTGTAATAAGTTTTTGTCTCTCTCTTATGTTTTACCAGTTATGCAAAATTCAATTGTCCAGAAGAAAGAGGTCTTCAGAGGCTATTCCCAGAAAATTCAAGAAATATATTTTATTTGATATATAAATATCTTTAATATACAGTATTTTAATAAAAATCGTTACAACCATTTTTGAGAAAATCAAAAATTTTGAAAATTTTTCCATGTAAATGATAGTTTGGGCTGGGGGGAGATTTTCCTCAAAATCTTTGCATCACATCCTTGTAAGATGCTAAAGTTATACACCAAATTTAGTAATTTACCAACTTTTCGTTTTTTGAGTTATCTTTTTCACAGACATGATGCACACATGGACATATTATTTGTCATCCAAATATATTTAATAAACAATATTTTAATCAAAATCATTAGAGCTAATTTTGAGAAAATCAAAATGTTCGAATTATTCCATGTAAAGGATAGTTGGGGAGGGGGGATTTTCTTGAAAATCTTAGTGTCGTATCCTTGGAAGATATTGAGCTTTTTGAGCTATGCTGTCTGCAGACACAAGCACGCACGCATGCACAGTGGACCTTTTTCCAAAAATGCTTTTTTTTTTATTCAGGAGGACTCAAAAATGTATTTCCGGTGAAATCTCAGTATTAAATTTTTGGGTGCAGTACAATACCTTCTCTATACACTATGTACATTGAAAGTGTAGAGAAAGTTAAAAGCTATTCTGGATGAATTTTACAGAATTTTGTATAATTGGCAAACCATAAGAGATAGAGAAAAACTTACTTAACAGAATATGTAGGGCATGTTAAAACACGCAATTTATGTTATAAACATTTTTTTCATAGAGTGGATAGTTTTTGAGATATTCTTTGTTATTGGTTTCAGCTTTAAAAAACTTATACTTTTCTCATAAGGGAATTTGTCAACTCCTGCCCAAAGAAACAAAGGAATTTCAGTCACATAGCAACCAACTTTCGACTAATATTTAAGCCTATACTACTCCCTTATTTCCCTTCTACTTGCATGGAAGCAAGTAATAAGACTATTTCTGCAAATTTTTTCTTGATTAGATGAACTAAAAAGAAGCATAAGCTTTTTAACAATAATTTGTTGCAGAGATGTAGAGAAAGACATGTGAATTTGCCGCAAAAGATTTTATTTATATTATGCTCTAAAAGGTGTTTGTCGCCATTTCCTTAATTAGTTAGGAAAATTGTTTAAAACCCTTTAAAAAAAAAAAAAAAAAGGCTAGGAACATTGTTAGAAAGCTAACAAAATTGTTTAAAAAATAAAGAGGTTAATAAGAGACTAAAACTGCATTTATGAAACCTAGTAATAACACAAGATGACTCACCGTTTAACAGTACATATATCCCAAATGAGTTCACAATAAACTGTTTGAATCAGTGATATTATTAATGACATATTTAGACTTTGTGTTACTATGTATAAACATGTTCAGATTACAACCGAAAATAGAATTATTCTCTGTAACATAAATGTCTTTGGAGTAATATAATTTATACTCGCTTATTTTTAATAAAAGTGGAGACCACTTACATATATCTGCAGATTCTGTGATAGCACATTTCGTTTTTAACCCTTTTCCTAGTGTGGTTATTTAAATATTATCTTTATCCTGGTAGGCTATTTAAATCTTAAATCATTTAAACAGATGAAATAATAAACTTGCAAGACTGATTTCGCGAGGTTCCGTGCATTACACCGCAGTCTTGCTGTTAATGAGTCTTGCGAGAATCGACTCGTTGGTTAACCTCTCTCATGCTATGCACTCAGCTGCATCTACTGGCTGCGAGAGGTGCGCTAAGTAGCCGCGAGAAATGAGCGAGATTGAAAGCTGATTTGACTGGCTCTAGCGTAAATCTTTGCAGAACTGATATGGGAGTAGATGAACCAGTACCTCTAATAATGCATGATGCTTGATTTTGAACTTTCTCTACTTTATCTAAATTTGATTTGTGCGCTGTAATAATTGTTTCACTACCATATTGGAGAATTGGTTTGATATGGGCTTTATATGTAGTATTCAATACTTATCTAGAACATCCCTATTTACTTCCAGCTAATCTATTCAAAATGGAAAGTCTTCTGCAGCCTTTCTCTGTTACTTTCAATACCTGTATGATATTTCCATGTTAGTTTGTTGTCAAATGTTACCCCTAAATATTTATAAGCTTCAGTTTAGGTGGTTGGAACTTTGTCCAATGTAAGTGAGACTGTTGGTATTTTCTTTACACCAGCTGGATATTTTACAAAGTGCATCCTTCAGTCCAAATTACTATATCGTCAGCAAAAAGGGCATAGTTGATATTGTGTGATTCTTTCAATTTTTTTGGTAGGTCATTTATCATCAGGTTTAAGAGAATAGTGCTGGAGACAGAACCTTGAGGTAGGCCTCTTTTTGACTACTTGAATTTTGATATTGTTTCTCCATATCTAGTAGCAGAAAAACACTGAATTAAAAAATTATAATACCAACACAGTATGTTGTTTTTACATATTTTATGCATTTTATCGCAACATATCCGAATTCTATCTATTCACTGATAGCAATATGTATAAAAGAAGTCAGAAGTCGGAAAATCTGTTTAGATATATTCATATTTTGAAGTGTCTCTCACTGTTAATAAAGGAAGACCAAAATATCTGATGTGAAAAAAGATACAAATATATTTCAGTATCTGTCTGGTAAAATATGTGCATAGAAAATAGAAACTTGTGTTTTTGCATTCATCAAGATGTTTGGCTTAAATTAGCCCGTTGTTTGTGATTTGTATTTTTTTTTATTGAATAAGGCACCTCAGAGAATGAGGTATCATTACTCTTACTTAAAATATTGGGTCTACTAAGCAACAGCATAACTGGAGAAGCAAGAAGGTTATAATGGTTTGGTCTACAGAAGAAAGTAGTAGCCTTAAAAGAATGATTGATACAAGGATCTACTCAGCAAGGAGAAGAAGGAAGCCTAGAATAAGGTGAGAAGCAATGGAGACCAAGGCTCACGTAGAGCTATAGTGTCAACACAATGATTTTAAATATTGAATTATAATGTTACCTCTTAATAACATTTGTGTGGAATTGCTCTATATACATAGAGCATGTAAAGCACATTTTCTGTGTGTGGGCATGCATTTTTTTTTTTTTTTTTTTACTTGAATATAGTGGAGGTGACTTTGAAAATTTCATAACCTTAGTTTAATGGTGACTACTAACAACCATTTTTGGAAGAACAAGTCATGAGTGCTTTAGACAGAGCTCACTATATATTTTTTATTGTTTGTGGGTGAATGTGCATTGAAAAATCAGAGCATGTATTAACTTGCAATCTTAATGTAATGAAGATGAACCTCTAACATTGAACGGTGACACTTTTAAGCAGCTGATAAGCAATATTGGTTCAGAAGTCTGTAGTTTTAGCAATCATTGTGTAAACCACAATGAAATAGTTGAATATGAACATGCGTAACAGACAGAAAAATATTTTGCTGTACTCCTAAGCTGTGCGCTGCAGTAGAGAAAAATAAATTGATTTTGCAAATTGGCATCTCTTATTCACTTCAGGTACAGTTGATTTGTTTCTCTCGGTATCTGACCTTTCCTTCTCAGCTTGCATACTGCTTAGCTGCATATTTCATTGATAGGAAATAAAGATCTGTTACCCTGAAATTTGGGACAGTACATATGAGGGATACAATGACGAAAATAAAAATATGTGTGGCATGGATAATCTTCTGCAAGAAGTGATTTCAAGGCGCAATAAGACTCTTAGGTAGGTAATGTGAAGCATAGTGGAGCAATAACATATTTAACACTTGAAGAAGTTAAGGATGATGAATTGGATATTTTAATTTTTTTAATTTTATTATGACTTTTGTCATTTACTATTTAAACATGGTATTTCAGGTACTAAGTGTTTATAGTCTAGTACTAGTATATTTCAGTACTAATCTGCTACAAATTTTATATATAACATAGTGCTGGGCCTAACCTCTATCTAGTTGCCTGGATTGTTGCAGGTGTGCTTACTAGCCATCAATATGTTGGTGATGCAAGTGGCTCTTTTTGTAGCCCCCTGGATTATTACAGATGTATGCCACCTTAGCTTAAATGAACATGGCCCAATGGCTCTGGAAATTTCCTTGCACATATGCACTAAGTAGAACTGCCAAGGCTGAAGGAAGTTAGTGTCACTGAGTCTTCGGAGAATGCAGCTGAGAATTGAAGCAAGAAATTTGTTTGCAGTATTTGATATACATTTTGTTACATATTTTTAACTTTTGAAGTCTTGCATTATTTATGTAAATTTATTACTAAAGATTTAATGTTAGCACCATAACAAGGATAAGAGCAGTACATGATTGGAGTTTTGTGGTTGGATGACAGATCTTCAGACCCCAGTATTGTACACTTTTTATGGTGTATCTCATGCAATTACTTAATTTTCTGGTTAAAGTATTTATCCCTAAGTACAGTGGAGTTTCACAGCCACACAGAAAATGAGATACTGGACTAATTAAGTAGTGGTCATATCATTTTTTTATTGATATATCTTATTTTATAAATTATTAACCCTTATCGTGTTAATTGAGGCAGTTAGTTTGAGGCAGATTTAACAAAGTTGAAATTATTATGGTTATTATTATAACCAATGTTGTATAAATATAAGTAATCATAAATAAGAGCTGTAGCTTTCCTGGCGGCCTAAATCCTCGAAATTCTCTCAGGCTTCCAGCCAAGTGTAGATATGCTGAGGCACCAACGTTTCGGGAGTCTTCAGGGTTGCTGATGAATTGAACTGATGTGGTCTTCTTATACAGATATGTCCATGAGTTCTGTGCGGGCCAATCAGCGTGCTGAGGTGTGGCCAGTGAGGTGGAGTGGAGCATGGATGTGAAAGAAAACATTGGGATTGAGGAGACTCTTCTATAAGGATCTGATTTGTGTTTCTCGGCTGGCTTTTTTACAGGTCTAAGGCCGGTTTCCAATTGTAATCCTGAATCTCTGTTGAGATTGTGTCTCTCTGAGGTGATAGCCAGTACTTCTTTTACCCTACGTGACCAATATCCAGTCTCCTTGGCAATAATTGTGGTGTTATCAAAGTCGGCTCTGTGGTCATTTTCAAAACTGTTCCGCCAGACCTGATTTTTCAGGTTGCAGCAGACGGATGTTTGCTTCATGTTCTTTGATCCTGGTGGCTATTGTTCTTCCAGTTGTAAGGGACCCCACATTTACATGGGATCTGGTAGACCCCTGGCACTCTCAGTCTGAGGTTGTCTTTGACCGGTCTGACTAGATTTCTGATTTTGGGTGGAGGGACATATCGGTTTGATGTTGTGTTTTGCTAATACCCTGCTGATTAGACTTGAGAGCCTGCCAGTGTAAGAGATACGTGCAGTAGCTGTTGGCTTTTCCGTTGTTTGTGAAGTAATGTCAGGAAGTTTCTTGTGTGTGGCTCTAGAGATGGAGGCTTTGATGTCGTGCGCTGTATAATCTTCTGATGCAATGTGTAACTGAGGTGTTTGAATTCTTCTTGCAGATGGTCTTGGTCACAAATGGCGACCGCTCTGTGGCGACTGAGAGTGTTAAGTACACTGGTTCTATGGGACTTATGATGGAAGCTGTCTGTGATTAGATATGGGTCGGCTTGCGGGTTCGAACCCGGCAGAGGAGGATGGATTTTTTCAGGTGTAAAAATCCTTAGCATGGCTTCCTTCGGAAGGGAAGTAAAGCCGTTGGTCCCGTGTCGTAGATTTACGGCACGTAAAATAACCTCAAGCCTGATAGAAAGGCCTCTGAGCAAAATTAAGCAGTATTTCACGCCCAATTTAGAATGGGATGCTGAGAACCAGAGTAGTTAAAGAGCGTCCATAAATAACATGCCATTTAAATTTCCATTTTAGGTGACAGATCATTCTTGAAACAAAGTTGGCTTCTGATGTAACAATTGCTTATGTGGTCACAGTTCTATTTAAATAAGTTTGCTAATTCAATTCAGTTTAAAAATAAATGCCTGAAATAACTAGAGTTTCTACCCCTTAAATTGCACAACTTCCAACATTTATGTAATTTAGATTTGGATAGACTGGTCTGTATTGACTGGTGAGACAAGAGACTCCAAGTTTGAATCTTGGTAATGGTAGTGGTTTGGATAAGGTTTTTTTCCAGCATTTTCCCTCATCCTCTTTAGGCAAATGTCCGGCAACTCTAAGCTCATTGGATCCTGGGCTGGCTCATTTAAACACCTTCATTCAGTCATTGCCTGTGAAAAGCAGAGTTGTTAAAGGGGGCTCTAAACTCTCAACAACAAATTGGATAGGTACATAGGAAGATATGTTCATCTGTTTTAATGTTGTACAGTATTTCAGTATTGAATCAGTATTTCATTCTGATACATTTTGTATTAAATCAACCAAGTAACTAAATTCATGTTTTTCTTTCTTTATCTAGGAGAGCCTCAACAAAAAATTACATATACAATCATCCTACAGTTCACATTAAAAATATATCAGGCAGCAGAATAAGCATCAAATGCAGCCATTGATTTCATGCCCTATCTGTACGTGACGTATTGGTGTGCTAACTTGTTAAAGAATACAAATTTCAGGGTTTTCTGGAAGAGCGCAGCAGTCAAAATATACCAGATGAGTCAACACTATGCAAAACTTAAAATTGTGTATAGGAAGACACTTAGAGCAACACTTGGCTAACAATTGATGAGCCCACTTATATTTTGAACAAGTCATCAAGAATGGGAAATGGATCCAGGAAGACTGCTTCTAATTCTTTGTAATATTGTGGTAAAAAGCAAGCCTAGCACCATAAGAGATGCCCTGTGTGTACTTTGGCCAGGAGACACCAATGCTGCCACATACAGTTTCCTTGGAGTGAAATGAAGAATATCTGCTGTTAAAGAGTTCTTTTTAAGGCTCCTACTCTATTCAAATGTTGACCAGAGTCTATATTAATGCACTGGGAATCTTGGTTGAAGGCAACATTATAATGCTTCACACTGACATCAGTGAAGCAGCATGTATTGCATCATAGCCTCCCTAGTTATTATTAAGGCACACTTCACTATTTTTCAGTAGCAATTCAAACCTGCTTCTGAAGGATGCTATTAATCTTGTGGAGAAAATGCAGAAAGCTGTAAGGGAAATTCCTGGACTAATAAAATAGAAGATATTCTGAAGCAAAATCCTGGATACAGGAAGATAGAGCTAATGAGTGCGGTTATCCAAGGAAATAATTTATCAGGACTTATCGAAATTGCATGTATAAAGTATGCATCAATGACTACTGTTGAAAGATATTTTTGTGCCTATAGAATATATTAAGAGACAACAGAAAAAGTTTAATAACAGAAAGTTTGAATTGTGGCTGTAACAATGGTGAAATGTGAACTTAGTTTTATTAGAATGCAATATATTCTAAAGTGTATGCTGAGATTTCATAGTTTAAATTTTCTAGCACAGTATATTGTATAGAAAATTGCTTTAAAATATGGTACATTTTAATGGCATGACTCCATGGAGTAAAATAGTTTTAATACTTTTCAGCATAATCCTTTAAAAGCTAATTGTCATCAGATTCCTTAAATAGACTAGGGTAATTGTTTGAAAATATATATATAAAAAAAAAATAGCAGATAGTAAAAGGTTCATGTTGCATTTATCAAGGCCTGAAAATCCACCCCAAGTTCATCACTCAAGTGATCTGAGTTGATGTTGCACCCAGCTTGTTATGTAGCAGCCTCTACATCACTTTCTTCTTCAGAGTGAAATAACTCAAGAATTGTCACCAAATTCATTAAAAATTGACTTTTTTCACTACCTACAGTGTTTCTATTAATGCCATATTTGCATATCTTGCAGGAGACTTAACAAACTCATATGCACATTGTTAAAAACTTGCTGCTGTGTATCTCCCCATATACATGTTTAAATGATATTCCTGCATACTGCTGCTATACTGCAGATTTTATTGCAGTTGATTTAATAATTTTTTTAGTTAAAAATTAAATGTAGCTTTTGGTTTCTGGTATTCATTATACTTATTATGATTTTACTGAGAATTAAACAGACAATTTTGTTTGCAGTATTACTAAATATATAAACTTCTTGGATAAACTCCTGAACCTAGGGAATAGATATTTTCATCACATGTATTATTGGAATACCAGAATGAAGAGAATACAGTTTTGCAACATTTATTCACTTAAATTTTTCACTAATATATTTATAATCATAATTTTTTCACTTTTGTTACTTCTACATCACTTTCCTTCATAAATGCAAGATATCAAGGCAACATTGTTTCTTCTGTCTTTGTCTGTTTTCGAATTGCCAATATTCACAATCTGAACATAGGGGAAAAGCCATATAGCATGTTTGAGGGTAGAGGACCCTAAGCCATAAAGCTTAGCCAAAAGGTTGCAAATTGTAGCCAAGGGATGTTTTTTTGAAGGAGAGAAGAATAGCAGATGTGGCCAAAGTCTGTGGATGCAGAGCAACAATGGCATAGCCAAGGGAACTGTGAAGCTAAACCCTGATATACCATGGCATAGCTGTAAGATGTGTGAGAACTAACCTCACCTAAATTACCAAAAATTGCAGATTTTCATGTTAGTAACATTTTTGCATGTGGGCAACATTGATTTACTGCTAATTTTGGTGATGTAGTTGATAATGGCATTACTTTGCCATGTGTGTGTGTGTGTGTGTGTGTGTGTGGGGGATGTGCGTGAGTGCGCATGCAGCATGCAGCATAGCTCAAAAACAAAAAGTCCATTAAAAACCAAACTTGGTATTTAGGTTTGGTATCTTCCAAGGATGTGACACAAAGAAATTCAAGAAAATCCCCCCACCCCCAACATCACTTACATGGAACTGTTTTTGAAAATTTTGATTTTCTAAAAATGGCTCTAATGGTTTTGATTAAAATATTGTATATTAAAGATATTTACCTGACAAATAAAATGTATATCTTGAATTTTCTGGGAATAGCCTCTGAAGACTACTTTATTCTGGATGAATTTTACGAAATTTTGCATAGCTGCTAAACTGTAAGACATGGACAAAAACTTACCACACAAAAAATGTAGAGCACCTTAAAGCACACAATTTATGTAACATACATTTTTTTCATGGAGTTGATCATTTTTGAGATATTCCTTGTTATTGGTTTCAGCTTTGAAAAACTTATACTTTTCTCATACAGGAATTTGTCAACTCCTGTCCATACACACAAAGCAACTTCAGTCACATAGCAACCAGCTTTTGACTATCACTTTAACCTATGTTACCTCCTTATTTCGCTTCTACTTACAAGGAAGCAAGAAATAAGATTATTTCTGCTATGTTTCTCGATTAGCATGAAGTAAATAGAAGCATAAGCTTTTTAATAATATTGTTTTGCAGAGATGTAGAGAAAGTCATGTGAATGGAACACACAAGATTTTTTCAAATGGGAAGTCGCCTTTCGTGTCATCTTTCATTTTGCTTTTTTTGTTTTTTATTGCTGGTCATGCAAAGCAAAGTCAAAATCTCACATAGTGACCAACTTTTAAAAGATTTGACTGTTGCATAAGTCTAGTGCACTCCCTTAATTCCCTTCTGCTTATAACGTTTATCTTGATTAGCATAATATAGATAAAAGATTGTGTTTTGTTCACAGAACAGGTAGAGAAAGTTATGTGAATGATGCGGATTACAATAGTATAGTGAGTAATCCACCCTAACAATATGGTCAATCAATATTGAAGAAGCTGATGATGCAACCAATTGATTGTGAAATATATAGCTTTTCTAAAAATATGTGAAATGATGTCACAAATGATTGTTGTCAATCATAATTTTGTAGTGCTTCACTCTTACTAATTCTGCCTTTTCCTAGTATATTTTCATATGTTTCAGGTAATGTTAGTTAAATGGAATGAACCATATCAGAAGCTTGCTTCTTGTGACAGTTCTGGAATAATATTTGTCTGGATAAAGTATGAAGGACGCTGGAGCATTGAACTTATCAACGATCGTAATACTCCAGTCACTCACTTCTCTTGGTCACATGATGGGAGAATGGCCCTTATATGTTACCAGGTAAGCATACTTCCAGGTTTAACTACCATTTATTGAACCTAAAATTCAGAATACAAATGAAATTATGAAAAGAGGGACTAAAACCTTAGTATTATTAATAATGTTGCAATACTTTCTTGTGAAATCTATAGGTTTATGTAAAAGGCTGTTAGGGAAGATTTCTACACACACACACACACACACACACACACACACACACACACACACACACACACACACCCACACACATGCACATGCCCATGCACACACACACACACCCACACACATCCACACATACACACACATATGTTGAAAATATTTGGTACCTTTAATTTTACTGTTAAAACTTACTTAATTTTATTGTTCATTTTCTCACTGAATTTGTTTAATTTGTTATAATCAGATTCCATTTGTCTGTTGCTTTTGGATTATTTTTATACACTGTTGACTTTGCAGCACCACAAAAGAAATGTTTTTGTGACTTCTTACAGCATAATTAACAGAAGTGGTTCTGCAAATTTATTTATTTAACTATAACAGTATCCTGGAATGGTAATGTGGGATTAGGAAATTGCCCTGTAAATTTCTGTTTCATATCTGTATATTAGCACCTTCTCTAAAAACACAGAATGTTGAATCAAAAGCATTTTCAACTTACGTGAAAACACAGAGAGTCTAATCTTGTTATTCATAACCCTTGTTGTCACAGCATGGAAAGCAAAGATATTTGTATTAGTAATAATGAAGTACGTGAGGACAACTTTAAGAAACTCAAACAATAATTGACTTTTATAATTCTAAATTGTTTTATTGTTTATCAAAATATTCAACTTTAACATAAGTACATTTTTGTATTCAATGAAACCAATCTTTAATGCAGTGATCCAGAGGCACTTTCAGAAACCAGGTTTATAATCTAATGCCAAAAAGTGATTCCATGCATTTTACCTTTAATGTTTGGAAACAAATAAATCACAATTTCAGGGCTATATGGTACTGATCTTTAGTTTTGCTGTATGCTATGATACATTGGCATGATGTAAAATTAGTTTTCCTTTTGACTGTTTCTCATGAACTTTTTTCAAAAACTGTATTTGTGTACCAATAAATAGTAATGGTACATTTATCTTCTAATGCTCTAGCAGCAATATGAACCATTTTAGGGATGGGGGGGGGGGGGATAGAGACCATTATCTTACCAGCACTGCAAATTTGTATGTTTTTTTTTGTAGGCTTACATTCTGTTTGAAAGACCCATTTTCAGGATCTTAACACTAGACTCAAGATTCATAACAGTAAGAATATTTCAAACCAAACCCTGGAATTTTTCCATTGTTTTTCTTCATCAAACAATGTATTTTTGTTTTTGATTGTTAGTTTATATGGACTTTATTGACTGCAAGATTCTCACAACTACTTGAAGTAAAATGTTTGGATTTGACTCATACCAATGCCCAATGTTGTCTGAATATATTTCTAAGATATCTATTATCTTTTTCAAGCATTACTGGAATAGCACAATATTTTCAGCAATAACAGCAGTTCTTGGGTGTACATAAAATTCATCACTAAGAGAGAGTCTAATTCTTTTGAATTTGCTGGACCAATTATAAATTATTGCCTTTGGAATTTCTTTGCCAAATACATTTCTAAGCCCATCTTCACATTGTTTAAGCATTAATGATAATTTAAAGCCCAGAAGTGTTCTCTAGTCTTGGGTGCACACAAATAGAGTAACACCCTGTGATTATAATGCTATCCTGTTCATTGTGCTCTATTAGTAAATTCCTGGATGTTCCATATTAATACTCATGTTTTACCCCTGTTAATGTTTCCAAATCCTGTTATTAGTGCTTTTTTTGGTCGAAGATGAATAAAAATATTGCATATTATTTACAAAATGTTTACTCTTTTTAAACCTAAAATGAGAAAATAGTTTGATTGTACTCAGGGACTGGTGTTTTCCTAGAAGAAGACCACTTAATTTTACTCAGATGCCTCTTTATCAGGCTTGAAATTATTTTCCGTGTCGTAAATCCATGACACAGGACCAACAGCCTTACTTCCCTTCCAAAGGAAGCCATGCTACCATTTTTATACCCAAAAACATCCTTATCCTCCACTAGGTTTGAACCCATGACCTTGAGAATCAGAGGCTAGCATGTTAGCCCTAGATTACGGAGGATGACAAGGCACTAACAGGCGAATAGCAGTACCTTTTCTTGAAAGGAATTTATACCATCAAAGAGCTCCCTGTCAATTCATTTAATCCTTTTAATTTTTCTTTGAATCCTTTTACTATATGGCGAGTTATCATACAGAATGTTGAGTACAAGTTACACAGACAATCTACAAAGACTTTTTGGATAAGAAATGATCTCTTGTTCTTCTTTATGCACTATACTGCTTCCAAATATTTAGAAGTAACATTTATTGTATTGTGTCAAAATTAGTTTTACATCTTTAATATATTATATCCTGTATGTAGCACTGTTTTGGTTGTTACATGTTTAGGCCACAGATCCTTCAAGTGCATAATTACAGGGTTTTATTGCACTTTAATTGGTGATAATCAACAAACTATTAAAGAAAATCAGACAAACTACAGGGCAATCAGCTTACAAAACAGTAGAGTGACTATCAAATATAAACAGTTTCATTTTTTTTAGAAACATGGCATTCTAAAAATGTTTATCATCATTCTTGTATACATCTATGTGAAAATGGTATGGGTTAGAGTAAATAATCTGATGAAAATAAGCTTTTTCCCAAATTTGCTGTCCATCTGATTATTTTATTTTAAAAGTAACAAGGAATGCACTATTTCATTGTGAAACAAACTGTGATAGTTACATGATGTATATCAATAATTTATAAATAAAATAATAGGAGACATTTGTTCATTTTTAGGATGGATTTGTATTAGTTGGTTCAGTGGCTGGACAGCGCTATTGGTCTTCCATGCTTAATCTGGAGTCCACTATTACTTGTGGGATATGGACTCCTGATGATCAGCAAGTAGGTTTTAGACTTATTATTATTATTATTATTATTATTATTATTATTATTATTATTATTATTATTATTATTGTTATGTCTAAGCATGTAGAAGCACTAAATCAGATCATATTGTGTTTCTTTTAGCTATATACAGTAAAACCTGGCCAGCAAAATAACATTTCTGTTAACAGATTTGCTTTTGTTTAATGAAGGTAGGCCTATATTAACAAAATTAAATCACTAACATACATAAATGGACATACTCAGATAAAAAATTATACATTCCTTTTAGTTGTGTATTTATATACTTGTGCTACAATGTAATACGTACCAAAATATGCAAAGTATGAAAAAAAGAAGAAAAAAAGAGAGAAATTTGTGTATTTTCATAGTTTAGGAGAGTCAGCACACATTGCTGCTTAGCTTAGCTGCTGGACTTTGCTTTAGACTGAGAAACCACACCAAATATGTCAGTCATTTTGCCATAGGGCATATTGTTGCAGCTCCTTTAAACTATTAATAGTGTCAGGATAGGTCTTCAGTCTACATGCTTGTTCCAACTCATCTTCCTCTACCTCCTCTTCTTCTTTAAAAATTTGCATTGTTTCTATTTTAGTTTGCACATCGCTGTCTATGTTAACATATTTCTTGACATTGCAATTGAAAGCAGCTTCATTGTTGTATTTTTGTACCTCCTTTTGCTTATTCTCATTTTCTTCACTATCGGTCACTTAAGCAATTGGAAACTGTGCTTTTCCAAAACAACTGCCACTGTTTATAATAGTTAATGTTTCTAAAGCTTGGCTTATCCAAATTACCGCTTCTAGAACCAAGATGGTTTTGACTAACTGAGAGGTGGATAGTGTCATATTCCATTTAGTGAGCATTAACAGTTTATGAAAATGTACTTTAACATTCTAGTTCAATGGCAATTTTGCCTCTTCATTCTTCCATCAATTCCATCCTTTCATGATCTATGATCATCAGCTCTTTTTCTTGGATACCCAATCAACAAGTAGGTTCCAGAATTTGATGTTTTTGAAGCATCTTGTGTTAGCAGCCTTACCGATACTAGGGGCTTCTTCATTTTACCCGACATAAGATCACATTAAAAAAAATAGTCAATCTTTCCTAGAACATTTTTCCTCCTGAGCATTTCTCACTTTTTAAGTACAATAATTTATTCGGTAACACACAGAAAAATAATCCCATTTTGTATTGATTGCAGTGTTTTGAGGTCCGTGCCCTTCGATTATGGAAGGTGATTTAACCAGCCAATATGCAAGAGTTTTGATATTAACATCTGTTGGTTCATTGCAAAGTTAAATAAAAACTTTGTGATGTCTTTTGTGGAAATTAGCCAACCATCCATTAGACACTGAATTCATTTATATCCAGTTTTTAAAAAACTTTTATAGCGCATTCCTGTAACAAGGCCATGATATGCAGTGAATTTTTGCCCCGACACCAACAAACCAGGCCCATACTATTTTATTAATTTCTGGTTTCAATTTTTTTAAGATCTCTGTTTATTTTTCCATTAGCATACTTTTATCACTTCAAAATTACCATCTTATTCTTTAGACTCCCACAAACTTGAGTTTTGTCTACGTTGAACACCTTTAATCTCAATTTATCCCATTCACTAGCAAGAATCAGTTTTACTCCCATGTTAAATTATATCACCCCCTTGTTTTTGAAGCCATGGTTACTGCTGAACTAAATCATCATCAATGTAAGTTTAGGGGTGTACCATAGATTAAAAATTGATGGTAGATACGCAAAGCTGTCTGACTCTGGCCTTTCCAGTTCATGATCTAATGACTTGTCAAACAACATAGAATGCAGCTCTTATCTATGCATACAATGGTTGGCTGATAAGTCCTGGGACTCACAAGATATGGCACCACTAGTCCAGTTAGATGGTAGCATCATATATTTTAACTCTAGACTAGCTTGTATCCATAGTTACAGGTCAATAACATGTTTAATTTTCAAATGATAGCATTTTAAACAAGATAACTTCAGAATTTTAATAAAAATGGAGGATTTGGAAAAACGAACAGTGATTAAATACTTCCATTTGAAAGGCTTAACACCTAAAGAAATCAAGGAGGAAATGGACAGTACATTGAAAGACTCTGCCCCTTCATATTCAATGATTAAAAGGAGGGTTGCAGAGTTTAAAATGGGGGGATGTACGAGCACTAATGATGAGCCTCGCTCTGGATGCTCTGTAGAAGTGACAACTCCAGAGATCATTGAAAAAATTCATGGTTTAGTACTGGAAAACCGCAGATTAAAGTTGTTTGAGATAGCAAAGGCTGTAAACATATTGAAAGAATGTGCAAGTAATATATTAGGTAATGTTTTGGGCTTTCACAAGGTCTGTGCAAGATGGGTGTTGCGTTTGTTGACACCTGATCAAAAGTTACAAAGAAAAACTTTTTCTGTTAAGAATGTGGAGCTATATCGTAAAAATCCCAGTGAATTTTTCAGACAGCTTATTACCATGGATGAAACTTGGATACGTCACTACACTCCAGAAAGTAAATCACAGTCAAAACAGTGGATTGCGCCAGGTCAACCAACTCCAAAAAAGGCAAAGTCAATTTGGTCAGCTAACAACATTATGGCGAGTGTTTTCTGGGATGCAAAGGAAATTATTTTTATTGATTACTTGGAAAAGGGTAAAAGTATCACTGATGGCTACTGCGCAATCTTACTGCAACGTTTGAGTGATTAGGTGAAAAGAAAAATACCTCATTTGGCCAAAAAAAAAAAAATCTTGTTTCATCACGACAATGCTGTGGCCCATCATTCAGTCATTGCAATGGGAAAAATGTGCAAATTAAAGTTTGAATTGCTTGAACATCTATCCTATTTGCCAGATCTAGCCCCTAGTGACTACCACCAGCTGTTCCCAAACCTCAAAAAATTTCTTGGAGGATGAAGATTTCGCAGCCACGAAAAGGTCATTGATGAGGTAAATAGCTATTTTGAGGACCTTGAAAATCGCACTACAGAGATAGTTTAATTAAATTAGAACACTGATATGACAAATGTATTAGCCTTTCTGGAGATTGTTGAGAAATAAAGCAAAAAAAACTTTTTTTTTAAATGCTATTTTCATTGAGATGCCCGGGACTTATCAGTCGACCCTCGTACATCAGCTCTTATCTATGCAGTGAATTCCTCATTAGCATGCCCCCCCCTCCAGTCAGATAGCAACAAATGGTTATGTTTCAACTTAAACTTCACAAATTATACAGCTGACAATGCAGACATTTACAGGTGCCTAAAATTTGTCTAAATGCTGCATTCTGGAATTGGAAATTTTCTGTTAAAAGGTATATTTTCATTTCCGTTGTCCAATAACACAATTTACATTCAATAAAGAGAATTTGGCATTGTTTTTCACCTCTTTGGACCATAAAATATTTCCATTCAATAAGGGTTCTGTTGAAGGCAGGTTTTACTGTTTTTGAAAATTGCACTCAAATTAGAATTTAATTATACTTTTTTGACTTATTGATCCATGTATAAATAAGTAGTTTTTGTCTTAAAGCTAAAGCTAGCAGTTTAAGCATTGTAAATCATTAAACTCGACAGGCAAAAAGGTATAAACTAAAATAGAAAATAAGACATAGTAGTCCTAAAATTATGCCTATATATTTGCTAGAATGCACTATTCAAATAATCACACAATTAGCATATTTATGTTAACATCATTTTGTATTATATTCTTAAAGTACCTTTAAACAAAATGTTAATTATACTTGGCAGAAAAATAAATGTGTTAGATGAAAGATGTGCATTGCAATGCCTTATACAAGGTGAATTCAAATTTACATGCCTGCATGAAATTAGATACATTTTTTATATAGAACTGCGTTCTTTCATTTGAATAAACTTGTAGTATTATTATAGAAATGTTTTCCTCTGTTGTAGAAACTTTGTCCTCCTGTCAAATGCAAATTGCAATTTGCAACTCAATGTTGCAATTATCATTGGAAGCAATTGAGTCTTGGAAAGGACATTTTTATGTTTGATTGTATTGATATGTTGAGAAATTAAATATTTTTTTTTATAGTTCATTGACTGCTCACATATTTTTGCAGAAGTAGTTTATCATCAGTAGAATACATTGAATCCGAAAATATTAGTATATCAATCCAATTTACTGTAAAAAGGAACAATAATTTTGCACAACAGTATTGATATGAAAAGATAATTTGGAACAATATTGAGACCACGTTTAAGCTTCAGCATTCATAGTTGCTTTTGAAGGAGGTTTGATTCGATCGGAAGCCAAACAGACACAAGCAATAATTATAATTCTTACCTATTTGTACCTTTTTACAGCAACTCTCATTTATGTTTTCAATAATAAAGGAAAAAGAAATAATAAGAAAAGGCAACAAAAGGCATTCATTTTGGCATTAGGCATTTATACATAAAATGCAGAAAAGGCAACATAAAATGCAGAAAAGGCAACATAAAACTGCAGATTTTCAATCACAAAGATGTAAATTGTGCAGATTTACTCTCAAATTTAGGGTAGATTTATACATTTAAAAAGGCATTTTGCCAAGGTTCTGGACCCTGCTGAAAATCTGCCTATAAAAATTTAACTAGTGATATATTGACACCCAAACATTTGAGATAAATTTTTATCTTCTGTTACAACAGTTTGTGATTCAGTTCATGTATAGGTAACCTCTCTCTACTGCATGAGAAAGCTGAGACATGCTAAACTCGTTGCTTGATAGTACAGTATTGAAGCTATAGTGGATAATGTGTTCTCTGTCAGCTGGTATTGCATGTTGTGCAACCATGGACTTATCTGGCAGCATCTCTTGTGCTTTGAGAGCTTTGTTGAGTGGTACCACAGAAACAGGAAATCTGGTAGAATGCACGCCATAGCGAGTGGGGTAATTGCTGAGAGTAACAAAGTAGGCTTGAAAATGGTATTGACATTGTGGCACTTGAGTGGATATGACATTTTTAAAGTATGGCAATAAGGCATTACCATTGTTTTTTGGTCGGATCCTGGGTGGGCGTATCACTCTGCAGAATTCTTTTGCTATATAATTGGTCAAGAGTTCCTGTTGTAATGAGGCAGACTTGCAGATAGATGCCAGCAGTGCAGCCAGTAAGCGTTTTTATAATGGCGCGTTTCTACTTTGGATGATGGTTGGAATTTTTGTTCAGATATTGGTCCGTGTGGGTTGGTTTGCGGTATACTGTGTGTCGAAATGTCCTGTCTACTTTTTTGCTGCCCAGAGCATCCAAGAAAGCCAGTTTTCCATCTTACTCTTTCTCATCTGTGAATACGTGGATTGATGCTGTTGAGGTACTGAAGGAAATCTCTGGCTGACTCCATACAATGAAAGTGAAATCCACATAGTAGTACCATATGGGCAGTTTCTGAGTCTCCAACTAATCAGGAATCAGGTGTTTATAACATAACAGAATGTGTGAATACATTAAAAATTAGACTGTGAAATGCTTATTCAGCTCAATTAGATTCTTTGAATCATTTGCATTGCATACCACAGCAAAATGAAAAAATAAGAGGCTTGCTGCAGATCGTAGTAAATATGCATATTGCTTTCACCTAATATTCTAAAAAACTGATTGTAATGTTTTAGTAGTTAAGGTGAAATTAAAACACTGTTTATGGCTGCATTCTGAGCGCTGGTAGGATTTTTAAGGTGTGATTGTAGCTGTGTTGAAGGTTGATTGTTTTCTGCGACTCAAAAAACAATCTAATGGACAGATTCTTGTAACTAATAAGAAAATGCATGCAGCAATTCACAAGATAAAGAATAGTGCATATTTAGGCCATTTTAAGAGTAACATGAATTTGGAATTTGCCTTTAAATATAGGGAATGTTTGTTAATGTGCCAAATCAATGTAAATAATGTATATTGATTTCATGACACTTGGATGGATACCAATGATCACCTTTTGAATTAGAGTGTGGTGTAGGAAATAAGTTATTTACTCCACCTACTCCTGTGTCACAATTGTGTGTGAGCACGTCTTTCGGCATGCAGGTGGAACACAGAACAAGTATGAATCAACAAATACCATTCCAGAGAGAGAGGGAGAGAGACATTACAGTAAAAATGTTGATATAAAATGCTCTTGTATGTTGAAAGTGGTAATTAAAATTATTAAACTGAGGAAACTTCAGTGTTTATTAAGTTTGATGTTCTAAAAAATAAATGCTAAATAAAACTAAACTAAAATATTATATGCAATCAATGCCCATTTTTTAAAAATTTTTCTCCACATTTTGTGGCTTTAAATTAGTGCATAAATCTGAGAGGATCTTCTCAGAGTATGAAAAGGCATGCCCATAATCTACATTGGGGGATTCTTTACATGTGATGCAAAACGGCGAGACATTTTTCAAAGTCTGATGGTTTGGCAATGCACATGCAAAGTAGACAGAACCAATCGAAGGCTGTGAGCCGTATTGTATCTTGCATGGCAGCCAACCTGCACAGCATGTCTAACAATTATAGCCAACCTTGACAAATAATTCCAGACATCTGCACAACAAAGTGTGTAGCATAATCTGTAGGCAATTAAGAATCAATCATTTTTGAAAAGTCCGGACCACACTTTCTGGTTTTATTGCTTTACAAACACAGGGATATGAGCGAGCATAATTTAATGTAGTGTGAGAAGGGAAGGCTTTATGTTGCTGGTGATACTCTTACAGATTCTAATAGTTTTGGAAATGGCTTGTCCGATTAATAAGGCAGATCTGTCGCTTTACCTCAACGATTTGGAGGCCTGTCTTCAATTATTATTTGACGATGGTCTGCTGAGAACAAGAACCCTGTGTTCTGAATGTTATGCAGTCTTAAACCCTATTAAGAGACGGGACCAAAGTTATATTAAAATAGAGCCCCACTCTAGTGACTTTTGCTATTATGTATTTCTGAGTTGTATTTGTAACACTTAAATATGACAGTTTGAACTGAGTTTGTACAGGATATTGTGTGTTGAGGTGTGATGGTCCCTGGTGTCTGAGTGGGGAACCTCGTCAATATATTCTGTGTTGGCAATTCAAAGTTAAATATGTGGCATTGATGTGGATTTTCTGCTGCATGTCTGGCGGGGTTTATATGGTTAGTAGACCAAAAGTGGTGTGCAATGGCTGATTTGTCAGTTTGTTTATATTTTACTGCTCTCATATGCTCTTTAAGTCTTGTTTCAATGTGTCTTTTTGTTTTACCAATGTAAAACTTGTTGCAGAGCACTTTTTGCAGGCTGAACTTATTTGGGGGGCAAGTGTGATTTTATGTTTTTTTGGAATATTTTATGAAACTTGTGTAGTTTTATGTGATAAGTGAACTTTTTGAGGGAAGATTTATCTATTGTTGGGCTCAATTTTGTGGTGTCTTTGATTATTTCCATTGTTTGAATTTTTTATCTAACCTCCTCACCTCCTCCTCCTCCTCCTCCTCATTGGTCATTATTATTATTATTATTATTATTATTATTATTACTTTCTTTTTTTATTTTTTTAGAACTGGACATGAAAAAATCAGTCTGTTTGCAAAGGAATGTAGTTACAGTGGGCAAAGCTATTGCCCTGGCAAATTCTTTTCCTCATATACTACTTTGCATACAAGCAGTCATACAAGGTGATAATAATAGTGTTTGGTTGAAGGCCAATTTGTGAGCTCGCAGACAGTATCTGATTGGTTTGGTTATTGCCGTGAAGTGTGCATGGTCTCTAATGATACCAAATACACTTTGAGAGGGAAAATTGGAGGTCCTGGCCACCTCATTCAAATCAACGAATGTAAAATAGGACTGACAATATTGATACCAAAAATTGTTTAGCAGTCCCTTTGCAGAAACTTGTGGAAGTCATTAGGCCAGTGTACCCTTTGGTGTAATGTTTAGGTTTAGTTAATGAGTGAGTTAGTGTGATATCTTTCACAAAAGTAAATACCCACTTTTTGTTTGCATGTGTGATGGGTCACCTAATTCTCAGGCATTCCTACGTAGCTGGTGTGAAAATGAAATTTGCCCTTTGTGTTCAAGAGGGCGTGGCAACCAGCCATTCACTCATCTTGCAGTTTTGGAAACCAATATTTCAGCAATCATTGTAAACTAAGAGGAAAATATTGCAAATTCAAATTCAATACACTTGCAATAACTTATTACTGTGTTTCGATTAAGTAGTGGATCTGAAGTAAAATGCACCTAGTGTTGAGTGCTTTGCTTACAAGTTAAGTTTAATCAGCAGCAGTTGAGCTTGCGGCTAGAGTAACCGAAGTGGTGAAAAGAGTTTCTGTCGAATACTAGAAAAGTTGGAAGATGGATCAAATCTCTTAAAACACCCACATCCTTTTTTTGTTTTTTAAATCTTTATTTTCCTGACCTGTGTGAAATATAATAACAGAAACTCTTTCTGATAAAACTCCTCCTGTCAGCAAATTACATGGTTAGTTTTATTTTGCATAGCTTACAAATGCAGCATTATGAGTGAGATTTTACAACTGAATACTTCATAAAACATAAATTGTAAATGCTGTAAATAAAACAGGGAAATACACCTACCTCAAGTGACAAACGTTTCTGCCAAAATCAATATTTTCCTTTAAATGCCCACATTCAAATGCATCTGTCTGTAATATTTGAATACTATTATCAGGTTAAAGTATATATTTCGGTCATGCACTGTTAATGTCTATATTAGCTTACAATGAATATAAGGAAGCATTTATATCTCTTTCATGTTTGAAAGCCTTGCTAGATAAGAAGGAAATTAATATGTTATAGGCACAAAAATGAAAATAATTTCTTTAGAAATGTTAAATGATTACACTGCTTATATTAAATTATACAATAATACAACACAATACAAATGCTATGAGAGAGTAGGAATCAAAAGTATCAAAAGCAAACAAATTTAGCATTGATGGTCATAAAAAGCATTGTAAAAAATAGCAGATGCCAGCTAGTAAGTCAGTCACTGGCATATTAAACAGAGCATACTACGTAGATTGCATGAACCTAGCAGCATTGCCATTTTCTTTATTCCAGCATTATACAATGTTGCCATGTCCCCTTTAACTGGCTGTCTACAAGTGTGCTTTTATCCTGGTTCTCTATTCCCAATGACAAATGATAATCTCGAGGAATTAAAGACGTTTGTTAATGTTCTGTTTCAGAAAATAATTACGTGGGAGGTAAGGATTGAGCCACCACATGTTAGCACTTCTGAATTCGTGGATAGCGATGTGACGATTTTTGGGCTAGTTCTCAGGTGTGAGAGTGCACTCTATTCGCCTCTGAATTCGTTAACATGTGATACTGTTGAACAACAGCGGTATTGGAACATGGATCGAATCCATTGCTCTGTATATGTTTTTATTTTTTAAGGGAACATTGCTATTTATATAACTGTGAGTAACTTCTTCTGTTAGAGCAGCAAATTACATGGCTAGTTTTATTTAGCATAGCAGTGTAATATTTCCCACCATGTTATGAACACAATAATACCATTGCCATTTTACATCTGAATGCTTTATAAACTATTAATTACAAAGGCTGCAAGTGTGATTAGTCTACCTCAAATGACAGTCATTCCTCCCAAAAGTGATAATATTTTGCTTTATATACCCACAATAAGAATGATCTCTGTAAATCACCAATGCTATTACATAGTTAAAGAATTTACATTGCGATGCACTGTAAACATTTACATAAGTTTACAGTTGTTATGAGGACTGTCCCAGAAATACCTGACAGCAGTTGTTGTTTCAAACAACACTAAGTACCACCCTTATAAAGCTTAAGTTTGAAATTTGACGATTTTACATGTTTAGCATTTATTTGGCAGCCATCATTAGTGAATGCTCTCAGCAAATTTGTAAACATGGATAAAACTGGTCATTGTTATGGTTTTTTTTTGGTAGTGTTTAACGCCCGCTTTTACTGCTCTGGCACCGCAGGCAATGACACGGATGATATATAAAGATGAAGCCCCGGTAGAATGAGATGGTGGGGGAAACCGGAGAACCCAGAGAAAATTCGCCCCTGCACCACAAATCTCACATGCGGTCGCTTGGGATTGAACCCAGGCCGTCTAGGTGAGCAGCGAATGGTCTGACCACTCGGCCACGACGAGGCCCATTGTTATGTGATACAGTACTTTCATGTAAAGGTCTTAGTCCAACTAACATTAAAGCTGAGCTAGGGGAGTCTGCTCCTTCATTTACAACAGTGAGGCAGAGTTTAAGTGCGGCCATATGAGCTGCCAAGATGAACATCACAGTGGTCAAAACAAATGAGGTTACCAGTCCAGAAATAGTAAACAAAATCCACAAAATGTTGTTGGATGACCAACTGAAAGTGCATGAGCTAGCAGACATTGCAGGCATTTCAAAAAGTTCTGTACATCACATACTGACTGAAAATTTAGATATGAGAAAGTTATGTGCAAGGTGGGTGTTGCGTTTGCTCACAATAGAACAAAAACAGCATCGTGAAGATGTTTTACTCGAGTGTATGGCAATGTTTTGCTGCAATAAAGCTGAGTTTTTGCGTCGATTCATAGCAATGGATGAATCCTGGGTCCATCACTTTACACCTGACACAAAGGAACAATCAAAACAGTGGATTGGAAAGGAGAATCGGCTCCAAAGAAGGCGAAGACAGTTCCATGTGCAGGCAAGGTCATGACATTAGTTTTTTGGGATGCATGGGTGATAATTTTCATTTGATTATCTCAAAAAAGGAAAAGTAATCAATGGCGAATATTATGCAAACTTGTTACAGCATTTGAGTGATGAAATCGAGCAAAAACGGTCGCATTTAACAAAAAAGAAAGTTTTATTTCATTAAGACAATGCACAGCTCACACATGCATTGTCGCCATGGCCAAAATCAATGAGTTAAGTTTGAATTACTACCTCATGCACCTATTTGCCATATTTGGCCCCCTCTGATTATTTTGTTTCCAAACTTGAAGAAATGCTTGGTGGTAGAGGATTTGCCAACAATGAAGAGGTGGAGTCTGCAGTTGATGGCTATTTTGCAGACCTCGATAGTTCTCACTATAAACAGGGTATCGAAGCTATTGAACTTTGCTGGGAAAAGTGTATCGAGCTGAAAGGAGACTGTGTAGAGAAATAAAGATGTTTTTTCCCAAAATTTTTGTGCTTTCTTTGTTGGGTCGGATGCTTGGGACAGCTCTCGTATAAGTAAGTATTATGTCTTCAGGTTAGAAGATCTTGCTTGTCAAGAAGAAACTTAAAATGTCCCAGGCACAAGCAACGAAAATAACTATTATAGAAACATTAAATGAAGCTCTCCATGATTGCACTCTTTTATAATTAATTATGCAGTAATGTAACACAAATACAATGCTATGTGAGAACTGCACTCAAAGTGTCGAAAGCAGCTAAATTTAATGCATTGCATACAATAGGCAAGCATTTAATGGTTTAAAAGAAGGCATTATGTTCACAAAAATTCACTGTTAAAAGCACTGGATGCCAATGAATAAGGTACTTAATAGTACATTAAAAGAACACAATACAGTTGTAGATTACTTGAATGTAAAGCAACGTTTGCACCTAGCAGCTCTGCCAGTTTGTTTATTTCTAAGCACCATACAATGCTGTCATGTCCCCATTAAAAGAGTGCTCTTATGCTGATTCTCGATGCAAGAAAGAAATTAATTAAAGCTCCAATACAGAACACACACACACACACACACACACAAAAAAAATGCACGTTGGAGGGCAGGATCGAACCATCGAGTAGTGGCACTTTTGCTTTATGTGGGTAGTGATGGAACACCTTCAGCTATTTCTGTGTTAGGTAATTCATGCTTTGCTCATGTGATTAACTGTTATTTGGTCGCTAATTTTTCAAAAAAATTTGATTCCAGACAGAAAACACTCTGATAAATGAAATAAATACAGAGTGGTCCAAAAAAATATATACACTGTTTAACAGTCCATAACTTGCAAACTAATTGGCGGAAATATCTCATTTTTGGTAGTGTAATAGTTTGTAGTTCCGGCAATCGTCACACAAGCGGTGTCTGATGATAAGATGCCATATATGTAAGCATTCTTTTGTTGTTAGTTACTTACTTAAACATGGCTGGCGCAAGGCTTATATTCGATGAACAGAAGCCAGTTTTGAAGTGGTAGATTAGGTATAAAAACATTAGTGAGGTTCAACGCCAGTGGTGAAATGAGTATTAAACAGAGCCACCGACAAGTTTAACAATTGCGCGCATTTAGACAAATTTGAAGTCAATGACTATGTTACAGATGTACAGAAAAAACAATCTGGACGACCTGTAACAGCAACAAGTCCAGCGAAAGGTTTTACTTCCAACGAGATGGTGCACCAGCCCACTATCATAATTGTGCCAGGGAGTATCTCAACGAAAATCTACCTGCACGATGGATAGGCCGAAGAGATGATGTAGAGCATCCACCACATTCCGCCGACTTAACGCCTGTGGATTTTTACCTATGGGGAACACTAAAGGATGTCATTTATGGAGAAAAGCCATGCACATTGGATAATCTACGAGAGTGTATTGTACATTCGTGTGCTGATATCTAACTGAGCACGTTGCAGTCGGTAGTTCCTGCTGCAGTTCGGCGGCATCGTCTGTGTATAGATGTTAATGGTGACCATTTCGAACACATGCCGTATATCTGTAAGTGGGCTTGGTTTATATAAATTGGTTTTATATTAATTATAGTGGTAATAAAATTTACTGCTCCTATAATTCTAGAGCAGTGTAATGGACTTTAAGCTACACTTTCACAAATAATGAGACATTTCCGCCAATTAGTTATGGACCGTTAAACAGTGTATACATTTTTGTGGACCACTCTATTTTGCAGTTTCTTTCTAGATATTCGTTTACATATACTTAGGGGATGAAAACAGAAGATTGTCTAAAATAAACAAACAGTGTGTGGTGTAAGTCCCTTTAATTGTTTTTGTTAATTACAAACAGATGGCAATGATGATGATGATGATGATGGCTGATGAAATCATTAGAACGATGTGTAATAGTTCTAATAATGTAAGTTCCCTTTAATGACGATTTGAAAACAACACTGAATTCAAATTCATACACGATTCAGAACAGTTATGTTTCCCCCTCTTTATCATCAAGTAGTTGTTAAATGTATATGCGCAAAACATCACACATTAATTATTCAGAGGTGAATAAAGAGCATTCTCCCACCTGAGAAATAGCTGAGGTCATCTCATCTCTATCCATGAATTCAGCAGCGCCAGCAGTTGGTAGTTTGATGCTAACCTCCCGTGTACTTATTTTCTGAAATGGAACATTAACAAACATCTTGAGATTATCATTTGTCATTGCGAATGGAGAATCAGGATAAAGGCACACTTCTAGACAGCCATTTAATGGGGACATGGCAACATTGTATAGTGCTGGAAATAAAATGGCAATGCTGCTACGTAAAAAGGTTGCTTCATGTTCAAGCAATCCACGACTGTATTATGCTCTGTTTAATTTGCCAGTGATTGATTTATTCGCTGGTGTCTGCTAGTTTTTTACAATGCCTTTTATGACCATCAATACAATGTATAATATACTAAAGTCATTTGCTTTGGATACTTTTGATTCCTATTCTCATATAGCATTTGTATTTGTGTTGTATTATTGCATAATTAACAATAAAGAAATGTAATCATGCTGAGTTTACTCAACATTTCTAAAGAAATTATTTTCGTTTTTGTGCCTATAGCATTTTAATTTCCTTCTTATCTAGCAAGACTTTACAACATGAAAGAGATGTAAATGCTTCCTTATATTCATTAAAGCTAATATAAACATTAACAGTGCATGACCAAAATATATACTTTAACCTGATAATAGTATTCATATATTACAGCCAGATGCATTTGAAGGTTGATGTTTAAAGAAAAATATTGATTTTGGGAGGAAAGTTTGTCACTTGAGGCAGGCGTATTTCGGCAAATAATATTTGATCAAAAGAATCAAAATACTGGAAGTGGTACACAGTGAAGCATAATTACACATTGGTTAAAATGAGTCGAATTTATCCAGTTGAAATCTGTTGATGAGGTAGGCGACATAGGCCTGAGAAACATGTCCAGGTAATTTATTACTTAGTGAAACAATTCAAGTGTACATTCGACTCATTTTAACCAATGTGCAAATAATATTTCACTATGCAAAATAAAACTAACCATGTAATTTGCTGAGAGAAGGAGTTTTATCAGAAAGAGTTTCTGTTGATATGTCAAACTTCTTATTCACACAGGTCAGAAAAATAAAGATTAAAAAAAAGTATGTGGGTGTTTTATGAGATTGGATCCACTTTCCGACTTTTCTGATATTTGATAGAAACTCTTTTTAACCATTTCTAGTTGCAGGCTCGACTGCTGCTGATTAAACTTAGCCTAGTAAGCAAAGCAATCAATACTGGGAGCATTTTACTTCAGATGCACTACTATCCAAACACAATAATAACACATTTTCAGCAATTGAATTGAAGTTGAATTTGCAATATTTTCCCGTTAGTTTTCAATGATTGCTGCAACATGAGCAAATGGCTGCCATGCCCTCTTGAACGCAAAGGGAAGGATGGCATATTGCAAATTTCATTCTCATACCACCCATGTAGGAATGCTTGAGAATTAGGTGACCCTTCGCACACAAACAAATAGCTGGTATTTGCAACAAATCTTCACTTATCTTTTGGAATCCTTGCTTGGACTAGTTTCGCAATGATTTCATTGCATTATCATTGCGAAACTAGTCCAAGCAAGGATTCCAAAAGATAAGTGAAGATTTGTTGCAACTATTATTTTTATGTTAATATTTGTGTTATTCTTCACTGTTACTAGCTTCTTTTTACATTTATAAGCTGGTATTTGCTTTTATGAAAGATAGTACACAGTAATTTAGGGACAAACAGTACAGGTTAGATTTAGGCTAGTGAGTGAATCAGGTGTTTAGTACATATAGCTAGTAATTTAGGGAAAAGCAGTGTACATGATTATATCGTTATAGTGCAATAGCAAGTGATGAACTGTATAGCTAGTGTAATTTACCAACGACAAAAGACTTTTGCCTGCCTTATTATGTGACTCAAAATGGATAATTTGGCTGCACTGCATTCTTCAGAGTGGCTACATGTGTTGTAAGTAAATAAATAAAGAATTATAAACCTTAAGTTAAGAAAATGTTTCCCAGCATGAAATCATAGTAAAAAGTGATTTTAAATTCATATTAGATAATAAAATATATAGCCATACTTTGAAAAAATATTCCGCTCACATTGGAATTAGAAAAAATTTAGCGTCACATATTGGAAAGAAGAGCCCAACATTGAATGTTGGAATCCTTTGTGCCGGGATACTTCTCAACAAATATTGGTAATGTAGTTACAATATTAATTTTCTCCCTGTTACTGTTGTTTCCTTAGTACTGGTCTTCAAAGCGCTGAACCCTTGAAGTGATAAATCACTCATTACAGTCTTGCAAGCAATGAGAGAATGGAGAATTGGACCAACTGAATTTGTTAATGTATTCGTTCATCAAATAATTTCCCATATCCACACTGTTGGTATACTGGAATTTAATCCTGTATGAATTATTTTACATGCCAATAAATCTACTGACATTGTGGCTGTTGTGTTAAAGCATGTTTAAAACCCTTTGGTCTAGGCCAAAGTTTTTCTGGTTAACATTAAAAAATAATCAAGTTTCATCCAGTTGAAAATGTCCCTGGATCCATATTTCACAGTTAGCGCCTGCTAAGAACAATTAGTTGACTGCCTCTGTGGTCAAGTGATCTCACCCAGAGCTACTGGGTTCTATTCCCAACTTCTCTGGGTAAGTCTTCTTTAACTGCAATCATTCCTTATCCCCCAAAGAGCCTGGAAGCATGCATGTGATAATGAATGTGTTTGTTTTTAATAGTATATAATATTGAGGGAAAAAAAAAAAAAACAAAAAAAACTAGCATTAATAAGCCACATAGTTCAGTAAGAAAACACTAGCAGTTGTTTCTAAAATTAAAGTCCCTGATTATCAGCATAGAAGTTAAAGGGATTGTAAAAAAAAGTATTGATTCTACACAAATAGTTTTCTGGGCTTTTTTATATCTCTTCTTGAATTGATCAATCCAGCCATAGATGAGCTAAAATTTTGAATTTCAAGAATATTAGTTACTAAAGCTGTGGACGTCTAACACAGTGACACTATTTATCTTTCCTGATGTGTTAATTTTAATGTAATGGAAATTAGAACCATTCACATGAAGACAATAGCATTAAGTGATAAAAAATATCAATGGTGAGCCATTTCTGTTTTGCTAAGTGCAGCATTTCTTAACGTAATGCTATATCCCATCATGTTATTATAATCCCAGCATGCCTTTTCTGCATACCATCATTTGATTAAGTTTCTGCTCCTGAAGTTTTGAACCAGGTTTTTACTATTTCTTCCAGTTCCTAATATTTTAAATATTGCACACTTTCATTTTTTGGAGTTTGGGCCTCCTTCTGAAGGACTGGATATAGTGCTATCTCTGTTTTTAACCATTGAATTCTATGTGGAAATATAAATCAGCCACTTCTGTGTTAAAATGGATGCTCTCTGTGGAGAATGTGGACATAATCCGAATGTCTAGACCCTAACGTGAGTTTTCATTCTTAGCCAAACTCAGAAGCTTTCAGAGACTCAGTAGTTTAAATTTTGGCTGCATGGACAACCAGCAGTCTAATTATATTATGGAATGCAGAATAACATTATTGTTCTGTTATTCTGCACTATGAATTACACCATTGGGCTGCATGGTCAATCAGTGGTTTAATTACGGTGCACTCCTGTAGATGACAAAAGTCTGAACATTTCTGACACACTTGAACACTTCTGACACTGACTGAGAATGAAAATACAAGTCGCATAATGACTTGTATTTTCACTAGATGCTAGTGCATAATGTCTTTGTTTGACACTTTGCTTGTCCTCTTTTCAGGGACTGCTTTGTTTGCCTTATGACTTGTTTGGAGTTTCTTGCAGGTATCCAATCTATTTCAATCTACGATGGAGTTGCATAATTTAAATAGTATATTTTCTTTTCACGACTAAAATAAAATCTCTCTTGTCGAAACTTATATGCACTAACTTGTATTGTCATTACTTTCAGCATTAAAAAAAAAAAAAAAAAAAAAAAAAAATCAAGCTCGCAGACTGAACTTTTATTTTATTCTGTCCAAGTCTCAAAGAAATTCTCATCTAGCACTTTACCCACTGTTTCATGTAATTCAACAATAAAACCAACTTCTCACCCACTTTGTAAAGACACCGTGGCAACAAAAACAACTGCACTAACTTTGAATTCCATTGTTGAACTAAAAGAAGCGAAAGCAATTGCGCATCATTACCATTCAGGAAACAATGGTGAATAGATTGATGCAAAATTACATACATGTTCTTTATGAATTTTACTAAATGTTTTCATGATAACATGCAAACAGTGGCCAATTTTGCAAAATAAATATGAAATATAAAAAAAATTGCAAAGTGTTGAAAGTGTAAAATGTCTACAAATTATGCAATAAACATAAATATACCTAATTTTGTTTGTATCTGTGGTTTTAACAAAATTCATGAAAAAAGGTTTCATGAAAATCAAGCATATTCAAAGTGAAAAACATGAAGCTTCTTTAAGCAAGGCAAACAAGACATATCGTCAGGCATCAGCTTCTGTGATGTTCCAGCATTCAAAGAAAAAGTGAAACTAGTGCATTTGCAAAGAAACATGAGAACCTTTCATCAAATCAAATATTCCAGGATGACCCAAACAAGGATGGATAAATAAATACTGTTAAGGTTGGTACTTTTAGGTAATGCTTTATTCCAAATTTTAACCTATGAATGTGTAAGTAAACATTTTAAAATATGTTAACTCAGTGTACTAAAAAATGCTCGAGCCCACTTTCTGTACTGAAAAAGCCATAGATAAAAGCATTAAGATTGATTTCAATGTAAAAATCCAATATTCTTTTCTACTATATATAAATAAGTTGTTGCTGAGACTATGAGCAGAGCGGACGTGCCAGGTAATCACAGTTATAAACAAGAAGTGGCCATGGGGGTGGATTTGATGGTCTACCAAGCGAGGATTGGCAGGTAGTGAGTGAACATGACTTCCTCCAATTGCCATGTTATGATGTTTGTCTTATTAACACTGATCCTGATAGGTACAATTGAACTGAACCCAGGGCCTGCGTCTGATGAACGATGTGGGAGCTGCAACAAAACACTCGAGGACCGGACTTTTGTGCAGCATTTGCGCTGCCAAAAAACTAAGAGGGATCAGAACATTGAGGAAAACTGGGTATGTAAGGACTGCAGGGGAGCTGAGACAGACACCAACAATCGGAAAAAACTGGAGCAGCTGCAAGAGGAAGCATGGGAGTTATGTGAGAAACCGTAATTTGGAGGCTGAGGTAACTGAGGGAAGATAGTGAAAAAGGGTACTGAAAATCATGTTTGACATTCAGCAACACTATTGTGAGGCGTGTGGGGAACCCAAATGCAGAAGTAGCTTGCTATCTGGGCATAAGGACTTGTGGTTTGCTGAAGGAAATCAAGAAGAGATAGAAGGCAGCTATCGGGGGATTGTGATTTACGTTGGGAGTAATGACCTGCGAAGAAGTGTTAACTATGTGATAGGGGACATGTATAACTCAGCTAAAGGGACAAAACAGCTGTTTCCCTCAGTGAAAATCATCATTAGTGGTGTTTTGAGGTGACAAGATGTAAGCTGGAGAAAGATAATGCAAGTAAACAACACATTTTCATGGGTAGCAGAGCGACTGGATGCACAGTTTCTGGACCCCAATTCTTGGATTGATGACCAGGACTTCGGACGGGACGGTGTACACTTGAACCATAGAGGATCTTCAAAGTTAGCAGCATTGTTTGGGAGGGTAACAAAGTAGAACAGCATCAAACGGCAGGAGCAGCAGTGACACCAACCTTGGAGAAATGAAGCTTCACAGGTAGGGGCTGATTCCTTAAGTCTGTTACAGGTAAATTGCAGTAGTATTATGAACAAAATTGTAGAATTTTGGAATTTAATTGAAATATACAATCCAAATGTAAATACAGGTATGGAATCATGGCTAAATATGGATATAAATGACACAGAAGTTTTCAGATCAGATTACAGTGTGTTCAGGAGTGACAGGGATGGAAGGGGAGGGGAATTTTTATTTGCACTAAGGCAGACTTAACCAGCAAATTACTGTGGGTAGAAGAGAATGCAGAAATTATGGCAATTGAAATTATTGATCAGGAAATCGAAGGGAACAATAATAGCTTGCTACCGACCATCTGACGAAACTGATTATAAAACACTGTATAAATTAACAGAAAAAATGTCTACCATAAAAAGGAAAAAATGTTATTGTAGCAGGGGATTTAAATCTGCCAAATGTAAACTGGGACGGTCAGCTAATAGGAGGCGAAGCTCAAAATCTAGTGAATTGTCTGGTCTGGGAGTAAGGAATATTACAAGTTGTTTAAGCAGGTATGTGGAAATCAGCCTTTCTGGATGTATTCTGATGCAGGCTTGAGCCTTTGTTTTCTACATACGAGGTTTCACCAGGTATCAATGACCATCATGTGCAATTAGAAGTAAACTGGAAGGGATGAACAAACCGGTTTGAAACAGAACAATTGACAATTAGCTGGGAATTCCAGAGAGCAGTTGCGGCTGCTATCCACACCTTTCTGCACCAACAATAGGGGGAATTTCTACAATCTGCCACTAGTGCAAATGAAGCCTGGGCTAATTTCAAAACACTTACCTCAGAAACAATAATTAAACATGTATCCTTTAAAGTTTTAAAAAATAATGCCAATCCAGAATTTTATACAAAACATATCAGGTCACTAAAAAGGAAGACAAGGCACGTGTATCACAAAAGGAGGAAACCAGAACAGTATTTTAATAAATTTAAAGAACTAACCAAGCAATTACAAGATGAAAAGTTGCAAGCACAAGAACGGTTCTTAGAAGAAATCCTTAACATGGAAAATAATGGCTGGAAAGCTTTTTACGATTATGTAAGAAGACGCAGGGGAAATAAAGAGGACATACTGGATTTTAAAGTTAATAGAATTGCTGTAGTAAATGATGAGGACAAAGCCAACGTATTAAATTTGCATTTTGTATCGGTTTTTCATAAATTGGGTGATAGTTCTGACCAGGAAATTGGGGAGGGTGGAGAATCGCTTTTTCAAATAATGGCATCCAAATGACGGAAAAGAATCAAGATGCTACAGAATGGTAAATCGAGAGGACTGGAATATACATACAGAAATTATAAAAATAGGGGGAGAAGTCATAATTCCCTATCTAATGCTCTTGCTTAATATGTCAATTAACAACTTTGCTACACTGGAAGACTGGAAAACGGCTATTGTAGTTCCAATATATAAACGGGGTAATAAAACAAATAAACAACTGCCGACTTGTTAGCTTAACTTCAGTAGTGTGTAAAGTAATGGAACATTTAATTACAGAATACATAGGGAGAAGTTAGAAAACAAGAAATGGTTCAACATGGTTTTAGATCTGGGTAATCGTATGAATTTCAGGATTTGGCAGCTGAGGTGGATGCAGGGAGAAGGATTCATGAGTGGTGAAAGACTTTTCTAAAGCTTTTGATGAAGTGCCACATAATTTATTCAACCTAAAGCTAGCAAAAACAGGAATTGATAATCGTGTAGTATTGTGGATAGAACATTTTTTGAAAGGAAAGAGACAAAGAGTAAGAATAGATAAAGAACTGTCTGAAAAGGGTTTTGTAAGTTTGGGCGTGCCCCAAGGCTCGGTACTGGGTCCATTACCTTTTCTTATCTTTATTAATGATATAACTAAAAATATTAAATGTCAGATTAGTTTGTTCATAGACGATTGTATTATTTACAATAAGATTCGAAATAACTTGCATGAGACTGCTCCTCAGGATGACCTAAATGAAATAAGTAGGTGGGCCGATGCAAATAAAATGGCAATTAATGCTAGAAAAAATAAGTCAGTTGTTTTTAGTTGAACTAAGGGGAAAGTTCTTATAGCTATCTTATGGGCAGGAAACAAACTCCACAGATGGACAGACGCAAATATTTAGGTATGTTCTTGTCAAGTTATACCAGATGGGACGATCTGATAAATTCTACATCTAGGAAAGCGTAGAAGACATTGCACTTCGTAATGAAAATACTGAGGAAGGGGAGTGCAAAGTCCAGGGAAATTGCCTACAAATCCTTAGTGTGGCCAATTATGGAATCTGGAGTAGCATGCTGGGACCTATACAGGGTTAATCAAGCTGATTTGTTGGAAAAGATACAGAGGAGGGCTGCAAAATTCATAAAGAGAGGTAAAGATTTTGGGCTTACGAAAGGGAAAGAGAATAAATGAGAGCCGATAAAAGTTAGACGTAAAACACATAGGTTAGTTGCACTAATTAAAGCTTATACTAGTTTAAATACATGGGTAGGCATTAGAAAGAGGTTAGAAAACCCAGCATACTATAGAGAAAATGATCATTTGTATAAAATTAAGGAAAGTTGTCTTTTGTTAATAGGACCATTGAAGAATGGAATGAATTGTTTGTAGCAGCCTTTCAGGGCTGCCTTTTGACCTTAAGGAAGTTTATCGATAATTTAAAGAGAAAAAATGTTAGATATTAATTAAAGTAAATATTGTGAAGCAATTAAGGATCCTAAAAACAGTATTAATGTATATTATTATTAATGTATATATTACTAACATATAGTATTAACGTTCATAATAACTGTTTATATACATGCTGGTAATTGACATAAGTATTGCTATACTGAATAATAAGTATTTAGATATTAAAAATGAAAAAAAAAACACACATATATATATATATATATATATATATATATATATATATATATATATATATATATATTAGTTGTATTACTATTCTTAACTGTAAGATTATTTTTGTAAAGAAATTTTGTACATTTAACTGTGCAGTACCCAATTGCAGAAAATAAAAAAAACGCGTACACACACAGGCAGTCAGGCAGTCAGTGAGTGAAATACAACAAAGTGCAAATCCACAAGAGGAGAAACCCCCGGATCACTTCAGGTTTTAAAACGTCATGTAAACATAAAAGGCAACTATATCAGAAAATGAAACATAATAACCCAAACTTAGAATGTTGTTATAAGAGATATTTAAAAATCCTCAAGGAAACAATAAGGGCAGCTAAGATATTGCGCGATAATAAGTAACAAAACAAAGTCAATAACTAAAATAAAAACCATTTGAAATATAATAAAAAGAGAAATATGTAGGCGATCTTTAGAAAGTCCCCCAGTATTACTAAGTACTGACTGTCAAGTAATTTGTGATTTACAGAAAGTTGCATATATTTTCAACAATTTCTTTCTTGATGTAACAAAATATTAAACATAGATTATAGAAATAAGGAATCAGGCCTACATTTTTTGAAAACTTCTTTCATTGGTAAGGTCCCTGAATTTAACATCAACTTTGCAACTTGTGAAATCAATAACATAATAAATTCTCTTAAGAACAGAAACTATTGGATATGATGAAATAACAAACAACATTTTAAAAGCATGTTCATACCAAATAAGCATTCTTGGTTATTTATGCAATGAATCATTAAATACAGGAATATTTCCTGAATGAATAAAGTACTCAATTGTCAAACACCGTTTCAAAAAAGGCAAAAAGAAGGATATTTTTAATTACAGTATTCAAGAAAGTAATGTTTAACAAATTGTGTAATTGCATGGAAAATAACAAGCTATTTTTCCGAGGACAATTTGAGTTTAGACAATGAATATCAACAAGCAATGTAATTTAAAACTTGCGCATGAAGTGTTAACATCTTTAAATGATAATTTACATGTGGATGGAATTTTCTGTGATTAGCAAAAACTTTTGTAAATCATAGATTTTGATACTGAAACTACATTTTTATGGAATAAAAAACAAAGATTAAAATTGGTTTTTATTATACCTAGAAGAAAGAAATCAGGGTAAAAATTAACTACCACAATCAGTATAAGAAAAGCATCTCAGACTGGGAATTATTATGGCATTCCCCAAGGGTCAATTTTAGGTCCTCTTTTATGTTTAATTTACATAAATAACTTCTCATTGTGCATAAACAACATTGCTATTATCTATCTATTTGCAGATGTCACCAAAATTCTAGTAACAAACAAATATGTAAATGAATGTGTTATAAAATTAAATTTTCAGTAGTAGGATGTTACATCCTTTAACTTGTTTGGTCATATTGGACGATGTATGCAATTGCTGAAATAATCTTGAGGTCCATGGAGCTTAAAGTTACTTGACATTCGTCTTCTGAGGATTAGGGAAAACCCTGGAAAAAAAAAAAAAAAAAACCTTATTGACTCTAAGCGAGATTTGTACTCGTGGCTTGTTGAACATTAGGCACACATGCTATTACCACACTACCCAGGTGGGCAAAATTAAATTATGTTCTGAACTGTAGATCAGTTTGCTTTAAAGCAAACAAACTTTCAGTAAACCTTGAAAAGACAAGAGTAGTTAAATTCATAACTAACTGTTCATCAGTAACCCATCTAGAAATAGGGATAGCAATTTTACTTCATTAGAGTGTTGTAATAATGTAAAATTTCTAGGTCTTTTAGTAGAGAAGGACTTGGATTAGAAGTCACATATTAACTACATCAACCGTAAGCTTAATGCAACATATTATGCCATTCAAGCTCTGGTTAACCTTCATTCAATCAATGCAGTCAAGTTAGTTTCTTGCATATTTTAATTCAAGTGTGGAGTATGGAATAATTTGCTGGGATAATTCAGTGTATTTTAGTAAATGCATGTTTATAATACAAAAGAAAGTTATACGAATAATGTGTAACACTCATAGTAAAGAACTCTTTCATAAACTGGGTATTCTATCATTACCTTGTGCATACCTATTATCCATTTTAAAATGTTATGCCTATAACCAAACATAACTTTACAACAAACATGGAAATACATCATTTTAACAACAGACAAAAGGCAAATATCCATCGTCCTAATGCAAAACTCTCTTGCTCTCAGAAAGGTGAAACTAGATAGTATGTCCTGTTGAATTGTTACCACAAAGAAACCTTAATATTTCCTAAACTAATAGACATAGAATAGCCAGAGTTAGATTATATATTAGATAAACTCACCAGGTTTCAATAAATCACCACATATGTGCCTTTGGTGGCCCAAAGAATATCAAGACTGAACTCTATCTCCCTCCATGTAAACTATTATGGTCCTGGGACTTAAAGTACTTACGACATTGTAAGTTGCCATTGAGGTATGTCATCTCAAAATCAATTGAGATCACCTTGTGGTTTATGAGGAAACATACAAGGCAATTGAGAAATTTAATGCTATGCCAGTATATTGCCATGACAGCTCAGTGGTGGAGCAACCAGCTAGGGACCGGGAGATCCGTGATTCAAATCCCAGCTATGGCATTGAATTTTTCAGTCTGACTCTCTGTTTATCCAACTCCTCTCCTACGCACGGCTTGTGTGAAAAACAATTAAATCAGCAGTATGTATAGATGTTCACAAGCTCAATTAAAGATAAGTTCTTTTTGTGCTCTGCTGCCATTTGACACGTTTAACTTTTGGTTCTGGCAATATATTGTAGTGTCAGAAGCGAATTATGTGGCAATGCTGTGAATCATTGTTTTAAATAAAATGATGGTTAATGAGTAGGTAAGAAGGTATCTATGAAGCTCACTCTTGAAATGGCAGAAAGTGGCTTTATTGATAATGTTAATTAACAATTATATAAGATAATTCTGTGCATTATAAATATTAAATAATGAAAAAAAAAGTTTAACAATATTTGAAATGTGTCGTAAGAATTGGAAATTACTTGAACATACATGTGTACTACAACATTCTATTCCTGCATTTTAACTTCAATGGTTGCTGCATATTTGATTATTGCCCTCTTTATTGGCTTAATTAATTTCATGATCATTCGACAAGAAATTCTTAGTATGAGACTGGATCATTATACTTTAAATTTCCTTCCTTCTAATTTTGATATCTATTGCCTTGCAAAGTGGCCAAAATGAACAAACCCGTACAAATTACTACAATTACATACTGAGAAAACTAGCTTCCCCACCTTGGTGCTTGCACTTACTCCAGCAGTCCGACCCTTGATGAACAAACATTGAGCTGGCCAGGAAGCAATTACAGTCTTTCGCCACTAGTCGCACTGCATCTATGGGAAACCAATCAGCATCGTATGTTCAGCTCCCAAAGCTGTTAGGTAGAAAAATGAAATACTTTGCCCTGGTGCTTGAAATGTATCCGAAATTGGCTTGTGGGGGCAGCGTTACTGGATATTATTTAGCCCATATCAGGGTACAGGTAGTTCCAGTTAATTTACCTGTGTTCCTGTTATATCGTTGCCTTGAATTGTTTAGCCCACATCAGGGTACAGGTGGTTCCAGTTAATTTACCTGTGTTCCTGTTATATTGTTGCCTTGAATTGTTTAGCCCATATCAGGTTACAGGTGGTTCCAGTTAGTTTACCTGTGTTCCTGTTATATTGTTGCCTTGAATTGTGCACTCAGTAGGAGTGCACTGGTGCAAAATTTAAGATATTTACTGTTATTGTAACTTAAATAGTGTATTTAATTTTGCACACTTTGAATGTTGAAGGCCGCTTGGCCATCATGAAGTTACCGGATGCAATCTAATCCAATTTTTATATTTAATGTTCAAACTTTCCTGAGTCACAAAATGACATTATATGCCATGTTTTTAAGACACATAAAATAAATAGCTGGTTCAACATCATTAAGAGAATGGGGTGGGGGGAAGTTTTCTACATGCGAGAAGCAAATCTTCAACCATCAGCAGAGGAATAACCTATGTTTTGCTACATTGCTACAGTGAACATATATGGAACGTGGCAGGTTTAGTAATGCTGTACAATACAAACTGTATCATGTTTTGTGTTGTTAATATTGATAGTTTGTTGTTCAAGAAACTTAAGTTATGTATTTGATTATAATTATTGATCATATTGGTTAGTAATATTAACATTTGGAACTTACTACAGTTTGTTGGTGCTGCTACACAACTATATCATGGCACTGTGCTGTGTAGAACTTAAACATGAATTTGTTTGGTGATGGGTATCATGATATAAGACAAGTGAGAAAATTATTTACAAACTTAGTTGAAATTATTTGCAAAGGATTACATTAAAAAGTATAATTATAAAAGAGTAATTGGATTGAGTCAAGCTGAAACAATAAGGATTGTAACTCGCTGAAATGTGTATGATGATTATGGTGCTTAGAAAAAAAATACAGTATGGAAATTGTATGCAGAGTTTAGTAATAATATTATCAAGAAATTTTCCAGAAATTCCTTAACCAAGTAGAAGCAGTGGTGAAGGAAGCATGTCAGTACTACCTTTTTAAATCCTAACAATTTAGTTATAGGCAATTTATTGAAAAATGTTATTCTAGGTTTATCACATTGTTTTTATGGGTACTGGTATTGCTTCTCTCTCTTGTGCCATGATTATCAATTACATTATTAATACTATAATAAATAGCCACTTCCATTGTTTTGATTTAATTTTATGAATAATAAAATTTCAGAAATAAAAATGCATGGCAGAGGTAAGATAAACAACTTTTTAAATAGCAGTCTGCACAAGGATCTTAAATTGGTTCCTCCCATTATGCTGAGAAATCACTTTTCATTGTAAACTGTGAGTTGCCCCATAGAGTTACACCATATTTCAAACTATAATGAACACATGCAGAATGCACATTCCTGAGTGTATGTATACTGACTGAATGTGCTAAGCATTATGTGCTCATCTTTTTATTCAGCTGCTCAATGTGTGGTCCATTTTAATTTGCCTTGAATGCAAAAATCAAGAAATTTAGTATTTGAGTCATTATATCTGAGTATTTGATGTCATTATATGATACATCAGTTTTATTTGCTTGGTATATTTATTATGGGAAAGGAGGAAGTGATTAGGTGTGTCTTATTTGTGTTTACTACTAAACTGTTTTTATCAAGCAATTTTGAAATAACGTTAAACATTTTTCTTGCTATTTTTGCAAATCCTCATCGCTGTTATCTTCAGCTATAATATTGGTATTGTCTGTGAAGAAGAATGTAGAAAGCACAATAATAATAATAATAATAATAATTAGAAGCGGTACTAGGTTCCTTTTTAGTAAATTGTTGATATTTTTATATTTATATTAAAATTAAATTAATTTTTTTTGTTTTCTTTTAGAAACGATACAAAGTAAAATACTTTTTTATTTTTAATTAAACTTTATTCAGAGGATATGAACAGCCAGAGATGTTTGCTTATATCTCAGAAACATTGCTGTACATTTTCTGGCAAATCACATTAAAACACTTACACAACCGACCTTTTATACCTAGTGATAGTTAAAGTTAAATTAATATTGTTTTTGGAATTAATAGGTATACTTTGCTCAAGTGTAGTAAATAGTTTCACTCCTGTTAAGCACATTAAAATGTAATATAATTTTCATAATATATTTAAAATTATAGAAGCTGCTGAAACCGTCAGGCGTACAAGCTACCTAGTATGATTGTATAAAATCACCCAGTTTGCAAACGTACTTCACTTTAAGTAACAACATTCTGGAAAATGTTAAATTTGCTTCTAAAAACTACCCCATTGATCAGTTATTTAGGCTTGGTTTCTCATGAAGGATGCATGCTCCCTCGTGTGGAACTATTTTCTTTTTCATTCTCATGATCAACAACAGTAGTAGTAGTAGTAGTAGTAGTAGTAGTAGTAGTAGTAGTAGTAGTAGTAGTAATCATAACAATGATGATAATATTAATAATAATAATAATAATAATAATAATAAGAAGAAGAAGAAGAAGAAGAAGAAGAAGTAGTAGCAACAGCAGCATAAGAATAATAAGGATGAAGATAACATTCTTGTAAATCATTTTTATGCCCTTTTATCTGAAAGTTTAAAATGTGTATTGTGTACCAACTGTATTCACTTCATCTGTATCCCTAGACAATATGCTTTTATTGAATAAGCATTGTGCTTATAGAGTGGATTGCAAGGTACTCTTAGGTATAACCAATTTCCTACCTGGGTTAGGATACTTGCTCAGACATGTAGCAAGGAATTGTCATCTTCATGAAATGAAATTTTTATCAAGTGACGTAACATTCACCATTCACCCTACCTTTTCTACATGTCGCTCATCCGGTATGTGAACTGCTTCATGAAACATACCTCAGTCATTGTTCTCATTTCGATAGGCAGTTTCGCTTCTGTAATCGGAAACATTTGGCAAATAAGACTGATAAACAAAAGTAAATGTAATAATTTAAAAGGACTATTCCATTCATATGCCTTGAATTTGAAATTGACCAATAATGTTTTCACAACTTGCCCTTAAAATTACATTCTTGAATGCTTATTATAAGACAAATGTGATTGATGAATGCCTGAGTTATCGACCAATCATGGCTGTTTAACTTGTACTGGCTGGAGTATAATCCGGGCTTGTGAGCCGTGGCCACACAGTCGCAGTTGAAACGTCTGGGAAGAAGAAGGAGGAGCCCAGTACACCACGGCCCACAAGCCCGGATTATACTCCAGCCAGTATTGACACCGGCCGTGAAAGCCTAAAAATTTTGATGTTTAACTTGTGTTCAAGAATGCAATTTTATGGGATAAAATGGCAACTTGTTATTGAAATTAATAAAATCTGATGTGTTCCATTCACTTGACTTTTCTAACTGTCCCACATATAAACTATTCTTTTAACTACATCGTGCTAATTGAGATAAACATGGGCAGAATTACCAGTTGTGCAAATTCACCCAGAATAAAGAGTTCTTTGGAGGCTATTCCTAGAAAATTAAAGATGAACATTTTATTTGTGTAAATATCGTTAATATACAGAATTTTAATCAAAATAGTAGTGCAATTTTTGAGAAAAACACACTTTTCAAAAAATTTGCTATTTAAGGGTAATTTGAGGTGGGGACTTTTCTTGAAAATCTTTGGGTTGTACTCTTGGAAAATACTAAACATATATACCAATTTTTGTATTTAGCAGCCTTTTCATTTATGAGCTATGCTTTCCACACACGCATGCACGCACAGAGGCCTTTTTTTTAAAAATACTTTTTTTTTGGGCTCAGTGAATCTCAAAACATATTTTTGGTGAAATCTTGACATAAAATTTTTGGGTGGAATACAATACTTTGTCTATCTTGTATGTACTTTGTGTGTATATACATTCTAAAGAGAGTAAAAAATTATTTTGTTTGTGAACAATGAGTCAATTGCCAGGAGCACATCAGCACTGACATGGAGCTGTTGCTTTTAACCACACTTAAAAATTAAATCTTAGCTGAATTTGAACCTGTAAATTTCAGAAAGTCAGCATCTAACCAACTGAGTTACCCAGACTGACTTGTTACCAAACTGAAATAATATCATTATGTAATGCTATATCATCCAGTTATGTTTTTAGTCAATCCACATTCAAATCCTGTCAGATTCCAAATGGATTAGGTTCTAAAAAAAGTGTATTGTATTTTGATATTAGCTTATTTTGAGGTTAACTATTTTTTCATTCCCACAGTAGATGGCATTGGTTGGCATTCCATAACTCATTAATTGTTTGTTCATTTCATTGCGATGTAACGCTGACACAATATTTGGGTTTGATTTTAAGAAGTACAAGTAAGAAAGTAATTAGTTATATAATTTGCTGTATTTTATTAACCTTAATTCATCTCATTTGAGGTTATCAGTTTTATCATATACGAGGGTTATCTAATAAATATTTACCTATATATTTTTTTCACTAAAAGCAATTATTCCACAAAAATGAAATGAAATGTTTTGTCTGCTCACTTTATTTTTCCTTCAAGTCAACGGCCTTTCTCCAGTGAGACACGAGCGGAGCCAGGTTTTCACTTCATGATTCACCTCTTAGTCGTCTTCAAAATGTCTTCCACGAATGGCATTCTTTATTGGCCCAAACAAGTGGAAATCTGAGGGAGCCAAATTGGGACTATAGGGTAGATGGGTTAACATTGCCCAACCCTGTTTGGCAATGTGGGCAGAAGTCCTCAAACTTGTATGAGGACGAGTGTTGTCTTCTGAATGAAAACCTGACATGGTGCTGCAGTTGCTAGAAGCACTGCTTAAGTTTATCTAATAATTTAACGTAACTTTCTGAATCATTTATGGTACCACCTTTTGGCATCACATCAAAGAGAATTACGCCCTAACCATCCCAAAACACTGTGATGATGACTTTTACAGCGTAAGGAATTGTTTTAAATTTTTTCGTCTGTGGAGAGTGAACTTAACGCCATTCCATCTATTGTCTTTTTGTTTCGGACTCAAAGTGATGCACCTGTCACAACTTGGGACAAGAAGGCCTCCCAGTCAGCTTCAAATGAGAAGTAATGTCTGTTCTTTGGGATTTGTGATCGACAGTGAGACATTGAGGAACCTTTGCATAACCGAGGTCATTGATAACTGCATCCTCAGTCCCTTTGCTTACCGATCAACAGCTTCAGGCCAAATGTCGAGTCATAATGCTGTGATCCTCTTGAATGACATCAGCTACTGCAACATGTCAGGCATGACAGCTGTGGGAAGCCTTCCTGCAGCACCGCCCTCTGATGCTTTCACCCTTTCTGCTCAGCGACCAATGGTACTCCTATCGATTCAGATGTTCCGTAGACTTTGCACAAACATTTATGAATATTCCCCACAGTTTCTTTCTCTGCTACAAATAATTCAATCACAGCACATTGTTTATGATGGATACCATTTTAAAACATTCCTACACCTACACTTTCTATTGGAAGAAACTGAAACTTTGCATACACAAGCAGTAAACAACGTAAGTATGTAAAGTTGCACCTCAATTTGTACATTTCTCAAAAAATGTTTTTCACTGCAAAATAAAATGTTGGGCATTATTTATTGAACAACCGTTGTATATTTGCGAGTACTTCACAAGTCTACCCATAAACTCGTGTGATAAAACATTGATCTGAAATGCAAAGTTAAATTGGAACTAATGCTGTTACAGGTGTATTTTGGGACAACTGCCGGACAGATCATAGTGATGGATGTCCATGGTGCCATGGTATCCCAGGTGCAGTTGAGTAGTGAATTTGGCATTACCATGATGGCATGGTCATGTGAAAAATTCAAGATGGAGGAGGGTGATGACCCAGAACACTTTGTGGGAGTTGGGAAGTTGCCACAACAATACACACCTCCACCACCAGGTAAAGCAGTCTGTTCTACAGTTTACCTATTTCAGGAAAAATGAATCATAGGAGAGATTTTAAATAAAAGATTCAGTTTTTAAGTACATTTTCATTTTTTACTGTATAGTTTATTTCAACTAAGCTCACCACAAGGCTTATGTGGCCTGCATTTAACTCTGGTGCTATTCCCAAGCCATACAAAGTAATTTATACATTGCATATTAATACAGTTGTAATACTATTACAATTCTTCATTTATATATAGTACAATTATGATATATGTATATATCCAGCTTTATAGAACAAATCCATTTCTTCTTGGTCATAAATAGATACTCCTACATTATTGATCTGAGATTGTTTGTGACATGTCTTACATCTTATTAAGATTCTTAATTTCCAGTAAAACTTTCTCATAAAAAGAAATATTTACTAGTGAAAATAAAACTGTTGATTTCCATGGAAATTACTTTATAAAGCGATGTGCCAGCTTCTTGGCTCTACGTAATATTCTAAGGGTAAGTGATATATCTATCTTGCAATTTTTGTATACACACATATATACATATATATATATATTTTTTTTTGTTTTTTCAAAATAATATCATAGGGAACAGATTTTTAGATGCTAAAAAGGTTAAATTTATTTATTTTTTATGCATTAAAAATCAAGAAAATATTTGTAAAAAGTTGAAGATATTTACTAAAAGAACAAAAATAAGAACAAAAATATTTATTTCATTTTCCATAATAGGAGAAGTTGTAAAATTTTTTAATAACTGATAATAATAATAATAATAATAGCAACAACATCTTACTGACATGACATGTCAACATATTGGAAATGTTTTGGAGTTACAGTGCACAACACATATCTTATCTAAATTGTCCGTTGTCCCAGAACTGTGGAAGTTTCCTGCTACTTAAGTGGTTTTATAAAAAGGTCAGTCAGGGCCAAAAATATTGCATTCTCCAACTTTGGAGAACCTAGTTAGATTAGAGGAACAGCCAAAGGAGTCGATAGCTGAGTGTAGAAATGTCAAGGTGATGAGAAATAAAGTAGCAGTTGAAATAAGACATGTTGTTACACTTGTGTCAGGAGTAGCATACAATACCATGCTGTAGGAGATGATGCAAGAGGAAAAGCCTAAGATAAAGATGAAGTTGTTGAACTAAATCGACAAACAACTGGCCAGTGTGAAGAAGCACATTGAAGAGCTTGGCAGAAGGATGAAGGACCTTGACCAAGATGTTTTGGCCTGGAAGACCTCAGGGAACATGTTAGTGTTCTAGAAGGAAGAGCTGATAGCAGGGCTAAGACACTGAACTCCATCATAATGACATTGGTGCTCTTCAGAAGTCTGAAGGCTTTGAGGGTCAACAAATCATCTGTATGTGCTGAGCCAACCAGGGCAAATCAAAGGGTATTAACAGTCACATTAAAAATGGAGACAACCAAGGTAACAATTGCACCCACCTTAAAGACCTGGAGTATTTGATACAACTGGGAGAGAAACTCAAACTGTAGATGATGACCATGACTTTCAATTGTGATGTGCAGTGAAAGATTGCTCACACCAAGCCATTGGGCAGAAAGTAAATGAGTAAAGATTGGAATGGCTAGAGGCATGTCAGGTCTATTTACATCATCCCCTCAGTGATGCCGCTCTTTTGGTAAGAAGAGTGGATGACAACCTTGTTGCAGATGGCTGGATGTAAAAAATGCTGTGCAGCTGTAACTTTAATTGGACCTGATATGGTGAAGGACTTGCCAACATGGAAGTCCATTTGGCCCTACAATCTAGTAACGGCATCAGACGACATCTTGCCTGTGGAGGTGCCCTGCAGGAGTTTACACTGGGGCAGAGCATGGTGACCATGTGAGTGTGTCACAAGGGTGGTTGAGGATTGACACTAGGACTGGATGCCCTTAGGAGCCACAATTTGACGGTTGATGTTGGCAGGAGGGTTTTGCAATTCTGCCAAGACAAGGTGATGTTCCAGAGCCCTCATAAACATCCAGAGGCCTGCAGGGTGATCCTGACGGATGATGTGATGGTTCTTGCAAAACCAAGATGGTGTGAAGGCACATTTGGAGAACCAAAGGTCTAGGAATGTGGTTTTGGAGAGGAAGACACCATTGAATGGATTGTGTGTTGCCAGGGTAGTTTTATCTTGTAGGGATGAAGTGTCCATGATGCTGCTGAATCCATCAGACATTGGTCAGGACATGCAGGCTAGAAGAGAGTTGTGAAAGGAAAATCTGTCTTCAGGCAAGGGAATGGTGATTATGCCGCACTGACCAAGTAGCACTTTGGAGAAGCCCAATCTATATGGCAAACACCAAGGCATGTTTCTCTGGAAAACCAAGCAGAGGTACTGGACATATTGGAGGACGTGAGAATCAAGGGACCTTTGAAGAGTCTGACAGACTTTAATGCTCCCTGTAGTCTTGGTGAAGAAGAACAGCAAGTTGTGGATTGCATGGACTATAGTAAGCTGAATGCCATCACCCAAAAGGACTGTTTTCCCTTATTGGGATTGACAGCATCCTGGATACTCTTGCTGGTGCCTAGTGGTCCTGAACCTTAAGATTTAAAATTGGGATACTGGCATGTAACCCTGGATCCCAGAGACAAGGAGAGTACTATATTCTCAACAGGCCAAGGACTTTGATAGTTTACAGATATGCCCTTTGGCCTCTGTAATGCACTAGTCACCTTCCAACACCCCATGGAATGACTTACAGTATGACATTTTTGACAACTTCAGAAACCATCTTGAGAACCTGACTAATATATTACAAAAGGCTGCAGCTGCTAACCTGAAGCTGAATGCAAAGAAGTGCCAACTGTTCTCTAAGAAGGTGAATTATTTGAGCAACATAACCTCACCAACAATGAGGCCATGGACTTGGAGAAGACTTGGGCAGCAAGAGACTGGCCTCACTGGAAAAAAAAGATAAATGACAGTTGCAAAGTTTCCTGGGCCAATGCAGGTACTATGGTTCATTAGAGGTTTCTCCAAAACAGAAGAGGCAGAGAGTGCCTTACAGGTGCTAGATGAGCACTCTGCAGTGTGCCTCTTTGTTTCCCACAATCTGGCAGTGATTTTACTGTGGAAATCGATGACAGCATTTGGAGGATTTTGTTCCAGGTCCAGAATGGCTAGCAGCAGGTAATAGCATACTACAGCAAGATGCTTTCCATGGCAAAAAAGAACTACCACGTTACTAGCTAAGTGTTCCTGGCAACAAAGAAGGCACTGGAATACTTCTATAAATACCTGCATGGTCAGCCATTCCATCTGAGTACTGACCACTTAGTTGATGAGTTTCAAGAACCTGGAGGGCCAGACTGAAGACACCATCTTGTGGTTACTTTAGAAAGAGGTGGAGGCTGGGACTAGGTCGAGTTGGGAAGACATCACACTCAGGATTAATGTCTTACTGGGCCCATTGAGACTTACTGAAGACCAAGGAGGGTGTGCTGCTTACAGTTTGGGAAGACCCAGAGCGAACAGTTAATCCTATAAATAAATAAATAAATAAGTAATAAATTTTATTGTCATTCAACTTGTACAGCAATAGACGTCAAATTATAATACAGTATATTCAGTTTCAAGAAATTCATTAATAGTATAAACAGGATTATTCACTAGCAGCTTATATAATCTTGCTGTAAAGATATTTATAAGGAATTCTTTTTGACCCAACTCCAGCTTGTTGTATATCTTTAATCCCAGAACTACATGAGAGTTATGTGACTTGGTCAATCTTTGATAAGGTATTTCTATACAAGTGCGACTCCTAGTGTTATAGTTGTGCACATCTCCCCTAACTGCTAATGTTGAAACATTATTTCTAACATACAATAATACATGATAAATATATAGGTTAACTACTGTTAAACACTGCAATCTAATAAATAATGGTTTACAATGGTCTAATTTACCTGAGTCAGAGATTATCCTAACAAGTTTTTTCTGAAACAATAAAATGTCATGTACATGTCCACTATTTCCCCATAACAAAATTCCATAAGATACAATACTTTGAAAAAAAGCAAAATATGCTGAAATCACATAGTTATCTGAAGTATGATATTTTAGATTCCTGATTAAATAAATAACTCTAGAAAGCCTTGCTGATATATTTTTTATATGATTATCAAGAATCAGTCTTTGTAGTCACATGGTGTAAAATGCACAAGAATAAATGAAAAAAATAATGGGTACGCATTAGAAATAATGTAACCATCTTATCTAAACTGAAAGTTGAATATAGATTCAGCTTCAACAATTCCTTAAGATTTTGTTGCTGACTATAATTTCACCAGTATTTGCAAAACTGGCAACAAATTTCAATGCATCCTTATCAGCTGAGTTGAGATTAGACTTAACCTTTCATTTTGTTCTACTGGAGATTCCCACACAAGCCCAACATATTTGTTGCAAGTTTCAAATTATGAAATATCAAAAATTGTTCCTGAAGTTTGTGGTGCTATTATAGCATCATTAATGAAAGATTACAGGAAACTATAACTAATATATATATATATATATATATATATATATATATATATATATATATATATATTTATTGAAAATTAAAAGAAAAAGTAAAATGCTAGGTAGAATTAGTATTTTACATATTTTGTGCATTTACTTTTGCTGAATGTAGTCTCCTGAGTGTGGTGTATGACTTTCTTGATAGATTTGGGCAGCTGATGCTGTGTACAGAGGTGGATCATTTACAGGTTGATGAAGTATGGGGTTTACTGAATTGAGCTTCAAATAGCTTTGTTCTGATGTAGACAAAAGAGTGCTTTATTTTTTGAATTTCAGTTGTCATGTTTAGTTGCTTCAATACATGCATTGTTGAAATAACTGCATCCATAAAGACATTTTGTCTATTCTATCTTTTTATGGATGACTTCTTAGGTGGGCTCTTATCTGAGTTGGTGTCAGATGTATTTTGAATTTGTTTCTATTAATGAGTTGCATCATCTGAATCTATACAGACATTATGCTCCAGCTGACAAAGCAGAAAACCAGTTGAGTATTAATGTATATTTTGTATTTCTTTACAGTAAATATAAATTCATAGTTAATTTCTAATTTACATTATTAGTGAAATAAATGCACATATTTTAAGCACAAATTAAATAATCATTGATTTAAGTAATATCATAATAACAATAATAATTAACTACAATTCCTTATTGTAATAAAAAGCGTTATAGCATTACATAAAATTTAGTTTAATTGTTTCTTCAATTTTAGGAAACTCTGACTAAAGTCAAATGAGAAAAGCAATGTAACTTCAAAATAAATTGGAATTTCTCTTCCTGTATGGGAGTGTTAAAGCTAATACTGAAAGTTTATATTTTAATTACAAAACTTTATTGTTCTGTTAGTAATGGTAAATGAAATCTTCCTCAGGATTAACCTCTACCAGGAAGAAAGAGAGGAAGGGAGGGAGAGAGAGATGGAGAGAGAGAGAGATAGGGATAGAGAGGGATATATAGAGAGATATAGGGATACAGAGGTAGAGATAGAGTATACAGAGGGAAAGATAGGGATATAGAGAGGGAGAGATAGGGATAGTGAGGGCAAAGGTGGGAGAGAGGGCGAGGGAGGCAAATGATGCTTTACACTTTCCCACTAACCACTTAAATTTGAAACCATATAGTGGTTCTGGTGAGGAGGACTCTTGTGAAAGTATTCAATTATAGACTATTAAATGCCCACAATGTAGCAGAAAACACATTTGTAATTCAGTGTTCAGAAAACTATTTGCTGTGAGTGTTAAACAGCAATAATTTCAATGACAATGACTGCTACTGTATTGCATAATCTTTACTTTTTCTACATGCTATGTATATAGTGTATAGAGAAGGTATTGTAATGCACCCAAAAATGCATTCCGAAATTTCACGAAATAGATGTTTTGGGTCCCCCTGAATCTAAAAAAAAAGCATTTTCCGAAAAAGTTGTGCGAGAGAGAGAGAAGGATAAGGATATATATATATTAAAATCCTTTATGTACAAGATATTTATAACAAACAAAATGTATATCTTGAATTTTCTGGGAATAACCTCTGAAGACATCTTTATTCTGGATGACTTTTGTATAACTAGCAAACCATAAGAGATATACAAAAACTACCTATACAAAAAATGTAATCTCATTAAAACACACAATTTATGTCAAGATGTTCCAGATTATTGGTTTCAATTTTAGCCACTTAAACTTTTCTCAAACAGGAAGACATCTTTCTTCTTGTTTCTCATTTATTTACTCCGGCAAGTAAAGAGATTGGAATTTCAATTATTTTGCGACCATCTTTTAAAGGACTAGACTAGCACAGCACTTCAGCCTATGCATTTTTGTTATTTCCCTTCTACTTACAAAGAAGATGATAGTAAGACTCAGTCTGTTTATGTTTATTTTGATTAGCATGGTGTAGATAACAGGCTGATGTTTTGAATAAAACAGCTGAACAGCTAGAGGACATCATGTAAATGTAACACATTAGATTTTTGCGTTCTACTTACAAGGAACCAAGTAATGACGATAATTTCTGCTAATGTTTATCATGATTATCATGAAGTAGCTAAAAGCTTTTTAACAATAATTTGTTACAGAGATGTAGAGAAAGTCATATGAATGAAACACATCAGATTTTTTAAGAAGGAATGCAGCAATAATATACCTATTTTTGCCTGGATCATTTGATTTTGAAGATACTGAAATTGGAATTACTATTCCTGGTGCCTGGAGAAACAAAGGGGAACTGTTAGACTTTCTTTTTACAAAGATTACCTAGAGGAAATACTCTGTAACCAATCGCAAAGAGTATATGGCAGAACAAGTTTGCTTAAAAATCAAATGCATATTTAAAAAGATGATGTGTTCCATTCACATGACTTTCTCTTCATCTCTGCAACAAATTAGTTTTAAACAGCTCATGCTTCTATTTACTTCATGCCAATCGACAACAAATTAGCAGAAATAGTCTTATTACTTGCTTCTTTGTAAGTAGAAGGAAAATAAGGGAGTAGCATAGGTTAAAGCAATAGTCAAAAGCAGGTTGCTATGTGACTGAAGTTCCTTTGTTTGTATGGACAGGAGTTGACAAATTCCTGTATGAGAAAAGTTAAATTTTTCGAACCTGAAAACAAAAACAAGGAATATCTCAAAAACGATCAACTCCATTAAAAAATATGTATACAGCATAAATTGTGTGTTTTAATGTGCTCTACATTTTTTGTGTGGGTAAGTTTTTGTCTACCTCTTACGGTTTAGCAGTTATGCAGAATTTCGTAAAATTCACTCGGAATAAAGTAGTCTTCAGAGGCTATTCCCAGAAAATTCAAAATAGACACTTTATTTGTCAGGTAAATATCTTTAATATACAATGTTTTAATTAAAATCGTTGCTGCCATTTTTTAGAAAATCAAAATTTTAGAAAAAAGCTCCATCTAAAGGGTAGTTTGGGGTGGGGGATTTTTCTCAAAATCTTTGTGTCGCATCCCTGGAAGATACTAAACTTAAATACCATGTTTGGTATTTTACCAACTTTTCATTTTTGAGTTATCGTGTTCACACATACACACACACACACATGCACGCACACCCGCCCGCCTGCCCCCATGCACACGCCCATGCCCATGTGCACCTTTTTCTGAAAACCCTTTTTTAGATACAGGGGACCCTAAAACAAATATTTCCGGTGAAATCTCGGTATCAAATTTTTTGGTGGAGTGCAATACCAAAACCAAAGAATAAAATGTATGACTTTCAGTTATGTAGTATAAAATTATTTAAATATGTATTCATTATTAAACACATTTGTTTTTCCTTTGAGATGTTTGTCTTTATTGCATTAGACACATTTCCACTTCTCAGGAATCCCATAAGAGGGAATCCAAACCAGTTTGACTCTTAAACATCATAAGCTTCACTTCCACTTCTCTACACCTTTTGTAATTCCTTTCTGAACTGATATCACAGTCATGTAATTTTTTTTCTCTCTCTCTATGCCCTCATGTGTATATTCAAAAATACAGGCAAGCAAAATTCTGTTTTCTTGAATTTATTTATAATTCTTTAAGAATATATTGCAGATGATGAGTTTTGCATAAATCTTGTTAATTAACTATTGTCTTTTCTTTTGTCCACTTCATTTTACTCTCTAGAAACCAATGAATAATATTCATGGACCACCTGTTGTCTACCTCATGACTGCCCATAGTTAAGTGACTAATACATATCTCACTCAACATGTTTACCACTGCCAGTGGAAAACAGTGTTGTTTAGCCAAGACATGTTGAATCATCTTGTTGACTTATTGATCTGTGGAGATATTTGCTAACCGAAGATATGTTAATCTCATTTAGTAGATCAACAAATATTGTTGAGTTTGAGATAATTGAGACTGGCCTTTAAAGAGACAGCCAAAGCAGTCACTGTTGAATGTACAAGCATTGAAGCAATGAGAAATAAAATTGTTCTGCAGCAGTTGAAAGTAAGACATTCTGTTACAACACTTATGAATGCTTAGGAGCACTAATAAATGAGGATGGGAGAAGAAAAAATCAGCAAATATTAAACAGAATGAGAAAAGCCAATTCTGCGTTATATCAAATCAATAGTACAATAGTAGGAAAACAGGAATCTAATACAAAATTACAGTTTATACAGCACTACTTATGGAACAGAATTGGACTTTCTGTGGAAGAAAAGCATGAAAGTAAAATGATAGCCATAGAAATGAGATCTGAGATGAGTTATGGGGAAAACAAGAAGAGATGTGTCTAGAAATACAGCAGTGCATGTCAAATGATAGGAAACCCAAAGCAAGACCAGAAGGTGGGAGATTCAGGAAGTTACGTTAGGAACACATTGAGAAATTGGGTAGAGAAAGAATGAAAATAAAATAAAAGGAATGGTAAGGCATTGAGTGGAGTGGAATGGACCAAGGCTAGTACTCAATATGAAAGAGCCAGGGAAGGAAGAAGAAGAATTAGAGAGTATCAGAACATCTTTCTTATGTATCTAAGTGTACCAAAGTTCTCATAAATATCTTTGTTATCTATCTAGTGGCTTTGTAAGTATACTGTTTAAGTGTACTAAAGTTCTCAGGCGCTGTCGTGTCAGTATGATATCATGAATTGCTTGATACCAAAGGGAGCAAACTGCGTACAGAAGGAGAGCACTGCCGAAATTCTTCCATTGTTGATAATTCAGATGCAGTGGCGCGACTCTTTCAAGATGCATTGACAGACCGTCACATATTTGAAGCAGTTCCTGATAGATGTGTCGTGCAAGATGCCCTCCAGATTGTGAACAGGATGGACATTTCAGGAAATGTGTATGCAGTTATCATAATGTAGCTGGGATGGAACGAAGATCCACAAGACAATGCAGGTCAACAGTAGTGGACAAAGACTAAAACCATGATGCAGAAAAACTGGAATTGATGTCCTGTATATGCCTCCCACGACTAAGAAACAATGCCAGGCACTTGAAGCCAACATTTATCAGCCCAATCCCATCTTTTGCAGAGATAAATGCAATGTAGACATTGACACTCAAAGAATACAGCCCTGCCACATGAACCAAGAAATGGCACATATGATTTGTCTTGCATAGAGCTTAGTCAGCAGCAAAACCTGAGCAACAAACCAACACTGGGAAAGTAAGTACATGCGTACCATCCTTCCTTGCTGATATGGCACAAATCGTGATGGTACAGGTCCTTGGCAGAGTTCTTTATCCTGCCAACAATGGGTTTCCAATTCAGATGCTGCATTGCTCCCAAGGAAGCTTTGAAAATAACACCTAAAACCTTGAGTTGGGAAACGATCTGCAGTGGCACTAATCTTGGAGACATAGCTCATCATTTGAAGATAAGCCCCTTGGACTTTTTGCTCATTGATCTCAAGATCAGAAACACAATTATAGCTTTGCAAGACACTCCATAAGGAGCAGAGATCCAGCTCATCTGCAAGGACAACACTTACATCATCAGTGTATGCCAGGGCACACAGGCTATGAGTATTCAAGAAAATTCCAACAATCTTAGTGTGCAAGTGACAAAGGAATGGATTCAAGGCTACCACAAATAGCACAGATGCTGAATAGAACGACCAATGGAAAACTCACAAGAGAGAGAAAGCCATTAATCTGCACACAGCTAGAGATACCCGCATACAAAAATAGGATGTAGGAGATAAAGACATCACCGAAGCCATGCCATGCCAGGCATTTGAATAAAAAGTCATGACGGACGCTATCAAAAGCTCTTCTGAAATCCAATGACAAAATATGTTTGTAGTCCTGAGTACTGTGGGCAATGGAATCACGAAAGGTACACAAAATGCTGAAAATATTGCGTTCCGGAATACCACAATGTTGGGAAGGATGACTGAGCTTCTCCAGAAGAGGGCAAATTCTGTTGGGCAGAATACGACCCAAAATTTTGTAATCGTAATTAAGCAATGTAATGGGTCGAAAGTTACAACAGAGAAAGAGTCAGGTTTCTTCTTAACAAGAACTATTATACCTCGTTTTTGAGAAGCACAGAGATGTCGGCGCCATAAGATGGAGTTGAATACTGGAGTTAAGTAGTCACCCTACAGACCCCAAAATTGACGGTAAAACTCCTTGCATAAGCCATCTTGGCCAGGCATTTTGGAGGTCTTTATCTGAAGAAGAGCACTATACACTTCAGGTTTGCAGACGTCGAAGAGAGTGAGTGGAATTCATTTGCCTGCTGTTGGAAAAGCCTTTCAAGATGAGAGTGAAAGGTACGACTAATTGATGGCTGCATTGTGTACAGTTGTCCATATTCATCCTGCATGAGACTGGAACAATGTTGTTTGTACGTCTGCATAAGATGATAAAGATTGATATTTTCCTCCTCCACTGAGTTATTGAGGCGACCTCTAACCTGTAAGCCTTCCATGCACTTCCTAAAAATACCTAAGATTTTGGTGTTGTAGAAGAAGGAGTGCGCACGAAGGGTGCTGCCATCCATGAGCTTTTCCTAAAGATCTTGCAGACACCGGAAGAAAAACTGCAAGGTGTGTTCTTCATCCTTCACATTTACATAAGAGTTACCTTTAAAGAAACATTGCAAACAAGGCTTGACGTACAGGTCCCACCAATCGGTGATATTGCTGTAGTGAGACTTCTTTCGGGACCAGCACTTCCATAAGGCTGTTAATTCTTCTGACAACGTTGAGCTTAAGACAGGTTAAGTTTCCAATAGAAGCGTCAAGAGGTAGAAAGGAGAGGCGTAAGTCATTGCTGAGAAGGACAGCTAAATGGTCTGAAAAGGATAGTGGCACATGAGCAATGGAACTAACATTTCCAGCAATTTCCTCAGGTAATTAGAAATGATCCAGATGAGAGGAAGAGTTAACAGTGACATAGGTAGGCGCAGCCAGTTGTTGTTGCAACAGCCATGCATCCTTCATACAGAGATTAGCAGTCAACTGTTACAAACTGGCGCTAGGTTGGTAGAACCCAGGACAATCTTCTGGTCAAAGGACACAGTTGAAGTGTCCACCTAAAATGTAATGACTATTAGGCAATCTACGAAGTAAACATAGTAAGTCAAGGTGAAAAAAATCTTCTCTTTCCTTATGTTTGTTACTTCCTGAAGTGCATAGATATTAATGAACATGCAATACTGCATCAATCCAACGATGGATATCCATTGCAGATGGGTGTTGGTCTTCTTTTTTAAATGACACCTTTAATATATTTTGATGTACATATCTAGCTGCCATCGTATATACAAAAATAAACATACAGTAAATTGAAATTTAGTTGAGTCGATTTTGTAACACTACATCACTTACTTTTTATTTCGGAAAACATGTTTCAGAAGCCATGTGCTTCCATTGTCAATTCCTTTGGTCGACTGCCGGCATCGCTTGCTGTGGTGGTTGTCTCTGTCCCTGGTGGTGGTTTGATGAACCTCTGAATGTGTAGATCGCCTGGCGGGATTTCAAAATTGAAAACGCGGCAATTGTTTTTCCAAATATATATGTTTTCCCAAACTTTTAAATCTGTCTTCCTTGTGATGTTTTTGAGGATTTTTGGGCTTCTATTTATGGTGTGTTTCTCTTTCCAAAAATGTCAAGCTACTGCAGATTTGTTTTCTTAGTTTGAGTTTAATATTTCTTTGAAATTTAGTTGAGTCGATTTTGTAACACTACATCACTTTTTATTTCGGAAAACATGTTTCAGAACAGTCAACCAAAGGAATTGACAATGAAAGTACATGGCTTCTGAAACATGTTTTCTGAAATAAAAAGTAAGTGATGTAGTGTTACAAAATCGACTCAACTAAATTTCAATTGTTAAAACACATCACTGTCACAAAGTCCACCATATATCAAGATACAGTAAAGAAAAACACTCGGGGGGGGGGGGAGGGAGAACAGCAATAACCACTTAAAAACCTCACTTCACACTTCGTTTTAAGGCCATGTCTTATGTCATGGCCTATGTTCAAGGGATTGTACAACTTCTCCCAAACATGTATCTATATCTTATTTACTGACAATTGTGAACCAGCCCAATCCATTTCCCTACAGTTTCAACTGACAGCGAGAGATTTGTGCGCGCATCTCTGAAGGTCACAAGCTGTATGCATGTTTCACTGCTCCAATGAAGAGTGGAATTAACATTAAGTAATAGCGTACAGGCTAGGTAAATGCCAAGCCAAACATGGACTGTCTGTTTTATCATTTCCCTACAGCTGCTTTTAGAGAAAGTAGAATAGAAGTTACACTTGATGACAGCACAAAATGAAATATACACAATCAACAAAGTGGAAAAAACATCTCTAAAAGGCTTATTAGTACAGCAAGTTTTCTGGAAAAACAAGAATTGGCCATTTGAGGACATTAAATTCTATCAAGTTAATTATATGGAACTGTTGAAATACACCACAAAATATGATCTGCTTTTAACACAGTACATACTTAGAAACCTCTATTGTGTTTAAAGGAATTTAAATTGACATAATATAAGCCGTAGTTTTGATGGTTTTGCCAGCTGTAAAAATAACATTGTGGATATTCCTTTTGCTCAATGCAATGGAATTACTTGTCAAACACTGTGATCAGGAAATCACTCAAGGTGTGCTATGTTAGAACATCATCAATAAATTAATTCAGATATTTTAGTACTGGTGGAAGATTTCAAATTTGTTTTTCTCGTAAACATATTTGACAAAATATTTCATTTTTATTAACATGTTGTGTAATATACTTCAAAACCAATGTCAGTAGAAAATAAAAAAAAAAACTTTCCACTCAATGCCACATTACATAATGATTGAGAAAAGATCAATAAATTGTGCCTCAGAACAGTCTTTGAAGAGAGAAATTATTGAATATAAACTTCTTTATTCTGAAGTGTTTGCTAACATTGATAATTGTTTGGGAGTAAGGAGAATGTTCAACTTATCGTCACAACTATGGACCAGTTCCCCAAAAACAGCTTTCATAGTGTCTTATATACATATGGAAATTACTTTGGGGCCATTCAATTGGGAAGAGAACTGGCTGTAGTGTACAGTACAAGGGTTTAGAAATAAAATCACAAGTCGACTTGAACTGCAGAACACTAATTCAATGTTTAAAAAAAATAAAATTCTGAGTTTTAAAATGTTAGTCATTCTGTATACAATTCCTGGTAGTACATATTCAGTAGAAAGTTTGTTTTCAGCACTTTTTTTATAGTGTTTAAGACGCATGTTTATTTCTATGGCACTGCAGGCAATGACACTGATAATACATGTGGATGATGCACAGGTGGAATGCGATGGTGGGAGAAACCGGAGAATCCTGTGCCACTTTGTCCACCACAAATCCCACATGCCTGGTATGACAAGTAGTCTAACCACATGGCCATTTTCAGCACTGAAGAGAATCAAAAATTGCTAGGAACTCTCATGGAGGAGAGAGAGAGACTTTCTCATTTTGTAGCCTTTTCAAACAAAACACCACCTACATTAGAAGTAAGAAAAAAAACCAAAAAAAAAAACAAAACAGAAAATTAATAAATTTGCTTTCCAGGAGAGAAGAATGAGTTTTTAATTCCCTTGATCTTTCACAGGTGACTACCAAAACATCGAAAGTGAATTTAAATCCATAAATTAGCTATTTCTTTTTTAAATTTTATTTAAGGTGGCTTTATTCAATACATTATTTCAGTAACTATTTTTTCAGTTTAAAGCATTCCAGTTATATTTTTTTTTTCATCTTAATATGTATACCTTTAATTCAAACTGTCAATTGTGTTTTTATCTTTAATGTTGATACTTAACATTTATACTATTGCTGGTTGTGATTTTTATCAAGGCAACCCTGTTTCGAATTCATTATTGTTTACAATTACTTAAAAACTATAATATTTGTTGCTTCAGCTGTCTGATTGGTCACCGCATGCCACGGTATTTAGCTACAGTTTTTTTTGCTTCACAACTTGGCATTATAATAATATAATATTCTGAGAAGACAGTAACTTTAGATAGTTCAAAATGGGCTCACTAACACGTAAAATTGCGCATAACTTTCTGACAAGAAGCTAACATTATTTTTTCTGCCATGTACATAGTTGGTAGAGAAGGTATTGCATTCTACCCAGAAAGTGTGATACCAGAATTTCACTATAAATACTTGTTTTGGGGTCTCCTAATCCAAAAATACATTTAAAAAAAAAGGTCCATGTGTGTGCCTGTGAACAGCATAACTCAAAAACTTAGCTAAATTCCAAACTTGATATTTTGGATGAATTTTTCAATCTGACTTCTCTTATCCTACACATGGCTTTTGTGGAAAGAAAAAAAAAAAAATCAATAGTAATTGACTATAATAGTTGGCTATACTAAGAATCCTGGGACTTAAAGTACTTACGACATTGTAAGTTGCCATTGGGGTTGTCATCTCAAAATAATTTGGGATCACCTTGTGGTTTACTGGGAAACATGCAAGTAGGTTGAGAAATTTAATGCTGTACTGGCAAGATGCCATGATAGCTGAGTGGTAGAGCAATTGGCTAGAGACTGGGAGATCCGTGGTTCAAATCCCAACTATGGCATTGAATTTTTCAATCTGACTCTACCATTCCAACTTCTGTGCTACACATGGCTTGTGTTGAAAAGAAATTAAATCTGTACTAATTGATATTTAAAGTTCAGTACCTTCCAAGGATACAACACAAAGATTTTCAAAAAAATTCCCTCACTGTTATGTGGAACTTGATTTTAATTTTAAGTTTCTCAAAAATTACAATTTTAATTCAAAATCTTCTCGGGCTTCTATCAGTTCACCCTAAAGACGAGGAAGGTGCACTTCTTCGAAACGTTGGTATCAAGCTAAATTTTACCTGGTTAGAAGCCCGAGAAGATTTTGAATTAATACGTCGCCAGGAAAGCTTCAGTTCTTATTTTAATTAAAATTTTGTTTAAAATATCATATACAAGAATTAAGACATATTCATGACAAAATGTGTATCTTGAATATTCTGGGAATTTCCTCTGAAGTCCTCTTCATTCCAAATTATTTTGCATATCTTGTAAACTGTAATTTACCGTACTACAAATGTAGATCCTATTAAAACCATAGTTTATGTCAAATACTTTTTTATGTGGAATCATTTCTATAATATTCTTTGTTATTAGTTCCAATTTTAAAATAATTATTTTATAAAATGGGAAGAGTATTTATTTTTCTTTCTCCTGGTCAAGCAAAGAGAATGGAATATCAAAACCATCACATAGCAACCAGCCCTTAAATGTTTTAATTATCCTAGTATTCTCATATTTACAAGAAATAAAATAATTTCTGTAATGTTTATCTTAAATAACATGAAATGGGTAGAGAGAGTTTTTTTTTCAAGAATAGTTAGTTGAATGGATAGAAAAACATCATGTAAATGAACACATCAATTTTTTTTTTTAATTTGTGTATCATTTATAGTAAGAGGGAGAAGTATTGCATTCCACCCAAAAATTGAAATTCAACTTTTCATGGGTAATATGTTTTGAGGACCCTTGAATGATAATAATAATGATGATAATAATAATATTAATAATAATAATGATAATGACAATAATAATAGATTTAGAAAAAGGTCCATGTGCACATGTGCAGTAAAACTTAAAAAATTAGAAGTTGGGTTAATACCAAATGGTATGCAAGTTCAGTATCTTCAGAGAATTCAAAGCTCAGAGATTTCCAAGAAAATACCCCCAATCCAAACTACTGTTTGTATGAAATATTTTTTTGAAATTATTGACTCTCAAGAATGGCTCAGAGGATTTTAGATATTTATGGACAAATAACATGTATATCTTGAATTTTCCCCAAATAGTGTCTGTTCATCTTATTCAGAAGGAGTTTTGTGAAGGCTTATATAAGTGGTAAACATTAGATGATAGACAAAAATGCAGTTAATAAAAAATGAACATCTTTTTAAACACACAATTTATTTTAAATAACTTTTTATTGTATAAACTATTTCAGAGGTTTATTATTGATTTGTATTATTCAATGCTTTCTTCATTCTTTTAAAATCTGTCAGTTGTTTCTTGTAGTTGCAGCAAATAGTATTCATTTCTTAAATACTTGACTAGCAGTATTCCCTTGTGTCTATTACAAAAGTGTGAAGTAGACATTTCTCCAAACGAGTCAAGTGGATAGAAAAATAACTTTTGTTATAGTTGTTTTTGTACCCAGTAATAAATGTTAGAGGATAGAGAAAGTCATAGGAATGTAACATGTAACACAATGTAGCATATTTTGTATAAGGTATGTCCGTGTATGTGTGTGTCTGTGAACATTATAAATAAAAAACAAAATGACAGATAAGTAGCAAATTAGTAATTTCAAGTTCATTATCTTCCAAAATGTTTCTTCAAAGGTTTATTTTCTCAAAATTGGTTTTAAGAATACCATAAAAATATTTACATGAAAAATAAAATGAGCATCTTAAACTTTCATGGAATAGTTTGTGAAGTCCACTTTATTCAAAAGGAATTTTATATAATGTTGTATATATTAAGCAATAGATGAAAATATATTGAACAAAAAATGCAGATATCTGTAAAATACAATTTATCCCAAATATCTTTTTTTTGGCTTAAGGAATATCCAATATATCTGTTATTATTGTTTGAATTGCTCAATACTTTGTCACCTTTAAAGTCCTGTTGATTTTCAGTTTCTTGTGTTTCCTGGAAAAAGGTATGAAATGTTAAAACCAGCATATAGTGTCGGATTGTTAAACATTTACCTACAACTATTCCCTTGTGCTATAATGAAATTTGTGCTGTAGCTATTTCTGCAGAGGTTTATTTGGATTAAAATGAAGTAGATAGAAAACAAACTTTTATAAGAGCACTTTATATAGTCACTAGAAGATAATAGAGAATGATTGAGAAAATCATGTGAATGTCACACATAACATTTTTAACTAAATATATAATTTATTAAGGCATGCTCATTGTTACTTTGGATTGCTCTAATATCCCAACAAATTAAAACTATGGGATGAAAATTTTTAGGGATACAGTTGAAACTAGAGAGAATTAATTTCTGCCTTCTCCAGAGGAAGGGGTCACAGTCTTACAGACCCTTCTTCTCGCTGCTGCCTTGATTAAAATGTATGGATATAACTTACCTGTCAGTTGTTAGTCATTGAAGAGTGAAGCACCTTGACTAGGCATGGTGAAAAGGTAGCTTGTGATTACATTTTGCTGTTGGTCTGAGTTTTATTCAAGTATTGTGAACTACTAAGTGATTAATACAGATGCTTGGCATTTTCACAATGATTTAAACCATATAGAAAGAGTGGAGCATTTAAATTAAGAAAATGGTAATGTAGCACCAAACAACAGATATATTTGTAGAATATGAAAGCTTGCTTCTTAGATTTATTTTTAAAATCAAATTATAAACCAACAATGTGGTCATTTGTATATGATAATTTCATAATTTTGTATTGTTTTAGTATTTATAGTTTCATTTAAATGCCTTTTGAAATTATAATTGTTTTCATAATATTAAGTAAATACTGACTTCAACATCTTTTGGCTGATTCAACATAAATTTTAGTTACATTTTAACAGAAAACATTAATGTTTTATAAAATACTTAAGACTCTTTGGAAATATTAGGCATATAATTATGTGCTGTTGCTATATATTAACTTAGCTACTAGCAGAAATCTATAGTTGTTTCATTTTTGAAGAAAACATGCTCATCATAATACCACAGCATACCTTTTTACTTTCTCTACACTTACTATGTACATAGTGTATGGAGAAGATATTGCACTCCACCCAAAAATTTGATTCCGAGATTTCACTGGAAATATATGTTTTAGGGTTCCCTGTATCCATAAAAATCATTTTCAGGTGCGCGCACGAGCATGTGTGTGCATGTGTATGTGTTTCCATGTGTCTGTGAACATGATAACTCAAAAACGAAAAGTCAGTAAAATACCAAACTTGGTATTTAAGTTCAGTGTCCTCCAGGGATGCGACTCGAAGATTTTGAGAAAAATCCCCCCACCCCAAAATACCCTTTACATGGAAAAAATATCGAAAATTTTTATTTTCTCAAAACTGGCTCTAATGATTTTGATTATACCTGACAAATAAAATGTATATCTTGCATTTTCGGGAATAGCCTCTGAAGACTACTTTATTCTGGATGAATTTTACGGAATTTTGCATAGTTGCTGAACTGTAAGAGATGGACAAAAAATTACTATACAAAAAACATAGAGCTCGTTAAAGCACAGAATTTTTGTTATATACATTTTTTTCGTGGAGTAGATTGTTTTTAAGATATTCCTTGTTTTTAGTTTCAGCTTTGAAAAATGTATACTTTTCTCATGTAAGAATTTGTCAACTCCTGTCCACGCAAACAAAGGAACTTAAGTCACATAGCAACCAGCTTTTGACCATCACTTTAACCTACGGTACTTATTTCGCTTCTACTTTCAAGTAAGCAAGTAATAAGGCTATTTCTGCTAATTTTTTCTCCATTAGAATGAAGTGAGTAGAGTAGTGAGTACAAGCTTTTTAACAATAATTTGTTGCAGAGATGTAGAGAAAGTCATGTGAATGGAACACGCCAGATTTTTCTTTTATCTTAGTAAGTAGAGAAATTATTTCATTTCACTTAAAATTGATAGAGAGATATGAATAGCATACCTCAAAAACAACAAATCTCTTAAGAAAATTTGGTATTTAAGTATAGAGTTTTCCAAAGATGTGACAAGGTTTTTAAGAAAATCTGCCCATTTTAAACTACCCTTTATGTAGAAATATTTTCACTATTTTTGGTTTTATCAACATGACTCTAATGATTTGGTTTAAAATACCACATATTTAAGATATTTGTGTGTATCAAAGTTTCTGTGGCAGTGTCTCATACCGAGTGACTTTTCTATAATTGTTGAACTATAAGAAATAGACAACATTTTATTGTAGGTATTGAAAATATTTGTAAAGCACAAAATATATCAAATACAATTTTTTATATTAATCTTTTCCAAGATATTCATTGTTGTGGTTTGAATTATCAAATACTTACCGTTTTTTCAAGTATTAGAGTGCTATGCTTATGCAAATATCATGGAATTTCAAAAACTTCACATAGCGATCCTTTTTTAAAATTGACTTGCTTTAGTAAGAAAATACAAATGCGAAATGAAAGTTAATTTTGATTAATAGGAAGTAGATAGAACAATTAGCTTTTGTAAGAATAGTTTATGAAGAACTGCAACATATCAAACTTTACTTTCTCTATTATTGATAATATGCATAATATGTATTCAACCCAAAAATTTGATACCAAATTTGCAATGGAAATACATGTTTTGAGACTACTTGAATTCAAAATAACAATTTTTAGAAACTAGGTCAGTGAGAGATTTTTTCCAAATACACCATTTTTCTACTATGAGCCATTTTCGAGATTTCCATTATTAATGGTTTGAATTGTTATTTTTTAGTCTTTTCAACATTCATATGTTTCTCATGATTGCATGGAAACAAATGGAATCTTAAGGCATTCAATTCTCATTTGACTGTTGCTATTTCTTTTGTATCCATAACAATGTGTAGAATAATTATTTCTGCAAAGGCTTATCTAAGTTAATAGGAAGTAAATAGAAAAGAAAACTTTTGTATAAATAATTTGCACACCCACTAATAAAGATAAAAAATCAAGTTAATGTAACATATTATAGTTTTTATGTAAAAAAATGAGAGCATTTGATAGAAATAGAAACCTTTACAAATGGGGATAAAAATTAATGAAACAATTTCTGATTAAATTAATTAAAATGTAATCAAAATTAGCATGAGGAGTCTTCAGAAATGACTTATAATTGTGTTGTTTCAAAAATGCTGCTCAATCTATGTCCTCTCATATTAGAGCACCATGCAGCTACTAGATGATGTGAACAGCGGGTGTAGTGAAAGAACAATGCTCGTTTGTTAAGTAGCGAAATGGAGGGAGACTATGAGAACTGCATGGTTTTTGTAGAAGAAAGGAGTCAAAATAGCAGATATTGATAAACATTTAACTGTGGCAATTGGTCAAGAAGCTCATGCATACAGTTGGATGTATGAACTGGAACATCTGCTAATGGACTGATTTCCACACGATTGAGCAACAGCGTCTAGGAAAGTAACAGCAGCACACTGGCAATATGACTATTGTAAAGTTTACATCAATGTGCCACACCCACCATATCCATCTTATTATGCTCTTTTCGACAACATGGAATATACTATGTGAGAAAAGGTTCAGCAACAATGTGGAATAGTACCCCTAAACAATGATTCAGTGATGCTATGATGAAGTTGCCAGGAAGGTAATGGTGGTGTATTAACGTTGGTGGGGAATATTTTGACAGATCCCATGCACATGAAACATGTTCATCCATAAATAATAAAAAAACTACTATTGTAAATCATTTTTGAACACCCCTCATATTATCAGTAAAAGAATTTTAGGCATATATATATATATAGCAAACTGCATTGGTTCTGCAGTTGATATGCCACCAATAGTTGCCACTGCATTCTTTACAGCACATAATTCTTTTTAAAATGTTTATAAGCATGTTTGAGTAAACATCTGTGCTAGATTAGATGATATAATACTTAGATTTGATTATGTTGTGTAGCATGTCCAACAGGTTGACTTTTTATATCATTGGTCTTGTCCTTGTGTGTGCCTGGAAATTGTATTAAAGTCTGAATCTAAAAAGAAAACACACATTTTAGAGTTCCTTTTGTTTTGTGCTTTAATTTAATTATAATTTTGGTTACTTGTTAAAGTTTATTGCTGTATATTGAGAATTAGAAAGTTTGTTTTCTTGTTTGTTTACTTTTAGATTTTATTTACATTTTGTTTTATCACGTGAGTGCGAAGGGTGCCCTAGTGTTGCGATGATACTCTGCCATCAACTAAGTTAATGAGCTGATGTGATGTTGAAAAGTTGGATGCTAGAGGTAACTAAAACTAATACTTTTTTCCAGTATCATTAAACAGAGAATGAAGAAAGCTTGTCTAGTTTTAACGGCATGATAGGTTCTAGGAGAAGTAATTTTAGATAACATTGATTAATTTCATTTGTACAATCACAACATTTTGGAAATATTGAAAATAGTTTTGTTCAATCGGTAAAACCAAATTAGAAAACTTAAAGGGGAAGGTACTATTAGTTTGATTTGTTTGGTTTGCATGCATTATACTGCGGGGTGAATAAAGGTTCAGGGAGAACACTTATTTTTGGATTGTTCTGAAAAAAAATATGACTTTAGTAATATTTAATGGGTTTAATGATGAGGATCGATGATGTTTAAGATTGCATTATGATGATTGAGAGCAATATTATCTTAACTAACAGTTTTTTTATTTCACATGATAAATTAAACATTATAGTGTATAAAAATCCTTAGAGTATTAAGCCTTCAATGTTGCCTATTAATAGGGATGGAATGGTACTATTATTTCTTGATACTCAATACTGATATTAATTTTTGAGCATCAAAACGGATACTCACTTGTAAAAAACATAAAGGCTATAGCTTATTCACTGAATTATGTTTTTACTAGTGCTTTTCTGTGTATAAATACATGTAACCAATTTTTTTTTATAATATATATATATATAATGCGTATATAAATAATAAATATATATATATATTACAATGTTAGTGAAGGCCAGAACAACATTTGCATGTGTTGTATGTTTCACATATTAAGATGTGGTATGTTTCTGCTGAATTCACAAGTTTGCTTTCTGAAATGTAAAGGGTGAGAGTGAACCACCAAGCAGAGCATGATTTAGTGTGTCAGCTCCATTCTACTCCTTCCTCCATTGCTTAGAATGTTTTCATTTAGACACAAGAAAACTCAGTCAAGAACTGTAGTCCAGCAACTCTTTTGGGACATAACATGAAGTCTAACTGCTTTTATCCCTTATCTAGCATAAAGTTAAAAGTAACAGCTTTCAACAATGCAAAACTTAAAAATTTAAAAAAAAAAATTGAAAAACTATTGAAGGTTTTTGAAGTATTACACATACTTGAATACCATGAGGAGTATTGAAATATTGACAGTGCCTATCAATGTCATATCCGTATTATTAAGGTTCCTTATTTAGCCATTATTTACCAACGGCCATTAACTTCAATGATTCTATAACAAATAAAGTAAACGCACACTAAATTAGTTTTCTTACAATTATAAGTCAAGTTGTTTTTATTCAATTTTGATGCTCCAACACTTATAATCCCATGATTTATGGTAATCACTAAAACTTAAGAAATATAATGAATATTGGTTATGGTGGTGTTGCTCTGAACCTGATTAGGATCCTATGCTCTAGGACAAATAAAATGGTCAGGGACAACTGAGATATTCTGTATCTCAAAAACATTTTCCCAAAATTTGATTACTCCCCTCTGAGACAGCTGTAGATAGTTAATTGTTTGACATTTTTGTGCAGAGGTGTGGTCTATACTCTCGAAAATCTGTCTTGCCTAAACTCAAAGATTCGCAACCTACAGCATACATCCAATGTATCCCTGATTTAGAGTACTTTATGCAGGATGCTATATCAATGGAGCAGAACCAGGGATCCTTGGAAAGTTTCTGGACCTAATTAAAACATTTGCAATCATTTAAAATGCACCCCACTTGATATCCATTCTCTTTTGTGTAAATCAACAGTATCTCCTTCCAACAGCTTGGGAAAAAAACAACCCCCCTTATTTTTATTTTAAAGAAGTGACTTAAACCATGTTGAGGTTATGTATATGTATTTCACCTACAAAGCCTTTATTTTGCTACCTGGATAATAGAATGCAATTCAGTTCAATTCTTTGTTGTTCATATAACTTGTATTACAAGCCCAAAGCATTGTCAAGTTCTACAATATAAATGATTTCATGACTACTGCATTTTCCTAAACTTGTATTAACCATTGTGTAAATTATTAATATCTCGTTTAAGTTTCTTTAAATTGTACATACTAGTTGTAAGTTGTATTACAGAAATGTAAATTGTAATTTGTTACCTGACGAAGCCTTTGAATTCATATAATTCTTTTGGTGAATAAAAATCTTATCTTATCTTATCTAGTACATATAAAATACAAGATATTTTAGAAACATAAATACATATTCTATATACAAGTATTACAAATGTATGTACAAATTTTAATCTGGTTTAAATGTTCTTCTAATCTGTATGGTCACTTTTCAATTAGCTGTTTTTTTTAGCTATTTAGCAAAAAAGTCTTTTTCTGAATGATTTTTTATACTTTTTGGTAGGGCATTATATAGCATCATTCCCATTATGATCTGATGTTTTTTGTTGATGCCTTAATTTATATACGATCTATAATAATTTATATTCTCCCTAGTATTGTATGAATAAACATCTGTATTTTTAATAAGTAATTTGTTTTAAATCAGTGTTACTACTTTATATACTAAATTACATTGTGTGTCAAAATTTTGATTTTTAAAAATTGGCGTACATGTTTGTGGTTTTTAATTTATGAATGCATCTTTTCTGCAGTAATAATAACCTACTTAATTTTGTCACACCACACCCTCCACAAATTTCAATGCTATATTCCATGTGTATAGATCTAGTTGTTCAACATTAAGGTAATTTGCAAATTATTTTAAAGGTATATATTTTTTGTGATTTTTTACCAACTTCATTTACATGGGTTTCATATGTTAGGTGTTTATCAAGGTAGGTATATTTCTAAAAAGTTATGGATAGTTGCCTGTTCTACTTTAGTATTATCCTTTATGTAACTTAATTCTTCATTTCTATTTTACTGATGTCAAAAATGAATCAGTTTTTTTTTTTTTTAATATTCAATTTGAGAGAATTAACATTAAGATAATTGATATTTGTGACAAGTTTTGAGTAAATTTATTTTCTAGTTGCAGCAAGTTTGTTTCTTTTCATATAAGAGAGACATCACCTGCACATGATATAAGTTTACCCTCAGTAAACAGATCCTTGGGGAACCCCAATTTTTACGCTTTGAATGTCTGATTGAACTAATTTTAGATTCCTTCCAAACTGCCAATAAAGTTTACAGCATTGTTTACGGTTTTCTACATAGGAGTGTAAGATCTTATTTCTTATTTATTCTACCTCTTATCACATAGGTGGCTAGTTTTGTTAACAATATTTCATGTGACACACAAAGACAGAAACAACCCTATTATTTTAGCTTTATCAATTTTGTCAGTACAACATGAATGAACTCTATAGCAGCACTAATAGTCTAATATCCCTTTCAAAATCCATGTTGTGAATTAACTATTATGCTAGCAGTACTTAAGTAAGTTATCATTTGTTTCTCCATTACTTTTTCATTTAATTTAGCAAATACTGATGTCAAGGTAATAGGCCTATAATTTTTTTCATCCATTGTATTTCCTCTTTTATATATAGGACACACCATACTGGTAAAACACCTTCATTAATTAAGTAATTTATCAAGTACACCAATATATCTATTAGATCGTGTTTGTATAATGGTTGAGAAGCCATCCCAGCCAAAGATCTTTTGCTCTTAAAGCAGTTTATTAATGTGTTTAGTTTCATCTATGTTTAGTTTCATCTATGTACATAGATTTGGATATATACAACTTGCCATTTTCTATGTTATTTTGATAATATTTCCAACATTTACAAAATAATTATTGAACATGTTGCTCATGTCCACAAGGTTTGTAATTATTTTTGCACCTCTGTCTAGGTAAATTCTAATTTTACTTCTGGATTTTTTTGCTTATTTTAATTTTCCACTTTGTTTTTGATTTATTTTATGAATTCACAATTATTTCTGAATAGAAATTAGCTTTATTTATTTTCAGTGCTATTCTATAGTGTGTTTTATACTCTCTATATAATTTTTTATAAATTTATGGCTTAGTGACCCTATAATAATTATACAATTCTTTAACTTTATTTTGCAGTACTCTGATCTCATAACTAAATGTTTGTTTAGGATGTTGTTTACTACTAAGTTTTGTAGTGTTTTTCTTTTTAGTTATTGGGCATACAATATTTAGGTATCTAAGAATGCTAAAAAACTGGTTCCATTTTTCTTCAATATTATCTGAACTATATACATTATTCCAATCTTCTTGTAGCGTCATCTATTTAGTTCACTTATTTTACTATCCCTTGTATCTGTATAAGGGTAAAGTATTGTCCATAAATTTTAGGTTGGCAATTAAAAATATCAACTATTTGTGAGGTGTGATATGAAATATGCAACTCATTATTAATGGTTGTATAATTACTTTTTTAGATTATTTATAATGTAATCCAACGTGGTACTTGAGTGACTTGTAACTTTATTTGGACCCAAGAATGATGCAACATTGTATAAATTAAAACTTTTTAAACGATCAGTAAATACACTGTTACCTACCCCTGCTAGAATAATATTTGTTTTATGTACTGATCGTTTATTTAGTAATAATTCCGGCTGTGTTAGAAAGTTTTCCATTTTTGATTTGGGTGATCTATAAATTCTCATTATAATTATACTACCAGTTTCAGTAATTATTTTACACGTACTATTTCAAAATGCATTCCTATGCAGAATTTTGATGGATTATTCATTGGACTACATTTTATCTCACTGCCAGAATAAATTATATTGCCTTCACTTTTATGCAGTTTACTACAGTAGAAAGCAGCAAGTTCATAATTATCACTGATATTTGGTTGACTTTGTGACAGTGATGTGTTCTATCAATTGTTCAAGTTTATAATTACTAACTCAATTTATTTTAAGTTCATCTATATTTAAACCATGTCCTGAGAATATCACAAAATGAGGATTAAGTTGCTGCAGTATACTTCCTATTATATGTATTTTATTACTAATGTATTGTGATGTAATATTCTAAGAGCTGAAGAATTTATTTTTACTACCATGGGATAAATTGTTTCTTCAATCCACACAGGTTCTACCCTTACAGTCTAGACCAAATATTGAAGGATAAAGTTGTAGAATCCTTGTAGCAACATGGCTGTTCTAAGAATACCTTGAGTGACCTCTAAGAGTTTAGAGGTATCTCTTTTATTTTGCATATACATTTTGAAGGGTTGAAAATTGAATCTAAAAGTGCCACTATCTAGTACATTCAATCCCTTCATGGAAGAAGATTCCATAAATTCCTCCTGCTGTGAAATGAAATGTCATTACACATGGCTGCCGTGACAAAAGGCATTTCAAAGATTGCCTATCTGATCTCAAAATTTGTTAATGTATTTTAGAAACATTTATAACTGTGTTGCTTATATCATAGCTAATAATGAAATAGAGGCCATTCCATTGTGATGGGTGGGCTATTATTTTAATGATAGTGATGAAACTTGACATTACGATAATGAAAGAAAAATAAAATTGTATGCTTTGCAATCTCTTAAAATTAATTCTTTATTTGTTTTGCACAAGAAATTAACTTTTATTATATAATAGTTTCTTTATTATTTGATTTAAGAATCATGTCACAGTTGGAAAAAATCGGACACAAAGCTTGAGGCTTGAATAAAATTCTCTAAAATACTCTCATTTCAAGCACAAAATTCATTTATATCAGTCCAAAAGTAATTGAACTTGGCAATTTCTTTAAACAAAACAAAATTAATGATGGAATCTGTGTTAATAACAAATATTATGGATAAGAGAATTATCACAGATGGGAAATTTCATGTGTCGTGGATGGGACATGATTGCACAATGAAACCACAGTATCATATATATTTGACAGGGACTGTCCCAATTAGCTAAGGCTGATTAAACTTTAAGTACCTCTGTGTATATAAAAGCTTGATTATTTTTTAATTTATATGTAACTTCACAGATTCACCATATTCATATAAAATGCTATTTCTCACATGTTTTATGTTGGTTGGGGAGGAATAGCACAATTTTGTTGGTTTTACATTAAGATACATGAGATTCATCAGTTTTAAATACTTTTTCCTGAATTATTAATCGTCCACTTTTCCATTTTCAACATTACTTTGGCAGATAGCAACATATCTATATTTTGGTAAAGATTTTCTGTTGAAATTCCTGGCTTAATGTTAAGAATGTTTGATTGCAAACTCCAACAGTACAGAGTAAACAAACATCACTTTGTATTTCTGAGGCTTATGTGAAATCTATTAAACTAATATTCCAACTGCAAATTATGAATTATCTGCTGTGCTCCTAACATTTATTCAGTCCCTTGTGCTCTTAATTTCTTCAGCCTCTAAGAAAATTACGTCCTTACCAGGAGCAACTGTTTTTCCATGATCAATAAATTCTGAAGAACATCTATTTTTACAGTTCTTTGTTTCTAAAAACATCATGCTTAGTGATATCTCTAATACCATCTATGGCTCCCTTAGTGCTACTTGGAGCAGATTGGACAATTATGTATATATTTGTTTTTATAATTTGGCTGCATACCTATATGGGGGTGGGGATTTCAGCCTGAAATAATTCTTCTTTTATTTTATTAGTTGCTATACAGTCAGCCTCCTAATCTAAGGTTGCGAGGGGTGCAAGTACCCCAGTACCTTGAATTTGAGTTAATTCAGGCTATAGGAATAGCAGTTTCAGGTTATGATGATCCGTTATGGTCTATGGTTTGAGTGATCTGTGGCTGCTGATGGTGGATTTGTAGCAAACATGACAATTTTACCATAATTAGTGCTTCAGAGTTTATAACTATAATCTCCGAACTACTGTAGTGAAATATGAAGAATGACATGTAGTGGTTCGAAGTTATTAAAATATATAACTTAACAAACTCTTAGTTGAATTTAATTTTTATTTAACTCTTTCTCATAGTAACTAACAATTGTTATATGTATTATTAAGTTATTAGTACTGTAAGTACCATGTAGTGAATATAACTGAATAGGCACTCTTTACTTTCCTTTAAATACACATCTATATTGTATGTCTTTATGGAGAGTTTTTTTTCTTCTCTTTCTCATTTAGAGCTCTCTCACTTGTCTTCTTCTTACTTAATTGTCAATTACAAAACTAACTTTATTTGTCTGTGCTGTGCATTTCTTTTCACAGCTTATTTGAGTCATGTTATTAATAAATACTAATTTCCAATGAAGTGCCTAGCAAATAGGCATTTATCTTTCCCTATCATTTCCATTGTTGATTCCCTAGCAACTACATTCATAGTCTGTCTTCTCTTTTGTTATGCTTAATTTTGAAATTAGTTATTGCAATAGTAATGTTTTGAAATAAATAAAAAATTAAATGTAAACAAACATAAATGCGCTTATTTCTAATAAACATTTACATTTGATAATGATTAACATGCTAGTGTGATTTCATAAATCTAACTAGTTACTTTCTCGACACGTACTATGTACATAGTGTATAGAGAAGGTATTGCATTCCACCCAAAAATTCAATACCTCCACCAGAAATATATGCTTTAGGGTCCCCTGTATCCTAAAAATGCATTTTCAGAAAAAGGTCTGTGTGTGTCTGTGAACACGATAACTCAAAAATGAAAAGTCGATAAAATACCAAACTTGGTATTTAAGTTTAGTATCTTCCAGGGATGCAACACAAAGATTTCGAGAAAAATTCCCCCACTCCAAACTACCTTTTACAGGGAAGTTTTTTCGAAAATTTGATTTTCTCAAAAATGGCTCCAACGAATTTGATTAAAATATTGTATATTAAAGATATTTACCTGACAAATAAAATTTATATTTTGAATTTTCTGGGAATAGCCTGTGAAGACTACTTTATTCTGTGTGAATTTTATGGAAACTTTCCACACGAAAAATGTAGAGCACATTAAAACACACAGTTTATGTTTTGTAAATTTTTTTCGTGAAGTTGATCGTTTTATAGATATTCCTTGTTTTTGGTTTCAGCTTTGAAAAGCTTAACTTTTCTTATACAGGAATTTGTCAACTCCTGTCCATTCAAACAAAGGAACTTCAGTCACATATCAACTAGCTTTTGACTATCACTTTAACCTATGGTACTCCCTTATTTTGGTTCTACTTAAAGGAATCAAGTAATAGTACTATTTCTGCTATTTTTTTTTTAATTAGCATGAAGTAAATAAATTTTGTTACAGAGATGTAGAGAAAGTCATGTGAATGGAGCATATCAGATTTTTTTTTTTACTATGCAATCATTTCTCTGCCATAAATGTGTATGGCATGCATGCTTTTTTAGGTTTCTTAGGTTTCATTAATGTTTTTATAATTTTTAAACAACATACTGTGTACATATTTATATCTTTTTTGCACATGAAAGTGCTTTATACAGCATTTTAATGTGCCTTTTTCATGTTGTACTTTGTATATTTGCCAATTTTTTTGTTATGCTGTATGGTTCACTGTACATTAACTCCATTCTTGAATATCTTTATTCTCTCCAGCCTTTGGTGTCCTTGGAATTTTCACCAATCTCTCTCTCGCTCTCACTCACTCTCTGAATCTATTTTATTTACGTTGCTTTAATTTCTAGGTCTTATTGCAAAGGAACTGTTCTGTAAGATACTGTGTTGATGGTATGTAGTGGACAGTAGTCTTTCGAAGCTATCCTCATACCATACCATTTTTGCTTCCTGCTAAGCAGATTGCAATAAAGTGCCACAGTCGAGCTGCTTTCACATCCCTAGTCAGATAGCTTCATGGCCACATCCCCACAACCATACTACTTTGCCCTGCAATAAGCAGATGCTATTAGGGCACCATTCAATTTAGATTCTTTAACTATCTAGTGCAGTCACTATAATCATCTATTTTCAGTTTTATTGTGGTTTTAGACAGAAGGTGGAGCATTGGATCATGTAATTAAATATTCAATCTGGTATTTACTTTGGTGATGAGGAAACCATAAAAAAATACCCAGATTGGTCAGCTCATAGGATTTGAAATCCATACTTTCCAAATGTGGGTCATAGAAGTTACCATTTGAGCTAATCTGTTTCATACCAATTCTTGTCACCTGTATCAAGGTTCCATTTTGCCTTGCATCTGTTTTTCTTCTGTTTTCTTTAAAGTGTTGTTGTAGGCTATATGACAGTATTCTTCTTTTGATAATTGAATTCCTTTATCGATGGTTGGTGGAATATTTTATCTTTACACTGTGGCTTTATTCCCAAAAACGATTCTGCAGTTTGAAATTGGTTTTCCACTAGTGTGTTCAGTATAATTTTTACTTTTGGTGTATGGTTTACCATGTTCCATGGTGTAGTATACTTAGGTATATCCCTATTTATCTCCTGGCTTGCTCATTAAGATTGCCCTAAGGGTAGTAAGATGAAGAGTGATGTAACTTTGTTTCTGCTGTATTTTAGTAAACAGTTTGCTCTTTATGCACAGCTTCATGTCAAAAAGTATTGCTTGGATGTTTCTGTATTTTGTAATATAATTATTCATAATTTTCTTGATGGTTGATAAGCTGTGATGTTCCCCATTTGGTACATATTAATAAATATATCTAACATAAGAAAGATGTACATGTTGATGCTGGCAACTCTACGTTAGTATTGATGGCTTCTTTTCTTTTTATGTTATGGTTCTGTGTCATACTTCATATTTATATCTTTTACCTTATGATAAAGATTATATGTAGCACTTTTTTTTGCAAGTGTTGATTTGCATATACATCTTGAGGTGAGACATGAACAAATCTTGCGCTTAAGGGAAGCTGATTTCCTTCCCTCCCTCTCTGCATTAGCTGAGTGGGGCTTGCCATGAATGATACAACCAGTGAACAGCATTCAACAACTGCAATTCACATAGTTACAGCGAAATCACTTTGTTAATTATAAAACTACTTTTTATTCATAATCAAGTAAAATAATGTCTTTAGCAATATGTAGAGCATGATATGGAGTATTTTGCTTGATGACATGTCGGTAAGTTTATTTTTGGTTGAGATCCAGCTTATTACATAATGAGTTGGCAACTGTAAACATAGCTAAACAATAAGCAATATGTTGTACATGTTTCTACAGCTCTTCATTCTCATAACCAGCATTGCTATTGATATCACTGTCTTCTACCAAGTTAACAATAGTCAGGTAGTGTTTATTTGCATAAAAATAAAAGAATGCTGCACTGAAACTAGTGCTAGTGTGCTTCACTCCTCCTTGGATAGAAACATTGACTTTGGTGCAGCTTCTCCCACCATCAGCCCTTCACTGCACAACTTACAACCTCACCATCATTGATCTGGAAGGTTCAGTTGGTTAGGCACTGACTTACTAATCCCAAAGTTGCAGGTTCAAACCTGGCACAGGCTGCAACAACACCATAGAGAATTTTTAGTGGTAGTAATATATATCATCCTACAGCCATAGGCGATTGAAAAAGCAATTTCATCATATTCGTTGTGCCACAACTACTAGTGCATCATATAAGCAACTGTGACATACTATACTACTGCAACAGATATTAGATTTGAAATTAAGACAGAAGGTGGCAAGGATGTCCAGAAACAAGAGTTCTATAGCCACAGGCAACTCAAGTAGCCAGATTCATCAATTGCATCAAAGTATACAAAATTGAAATTGTAATAATAAATATAAATACATGAGAGTAAATGAAAATTAATTTAATGAAGTTGTTTAAGAAAATTCATAATGTATTAACTGTAAAACCAACAATGTAAAATGTTTCATAACAATGAGAACACAATATTTTCAGAATGAAAATACAGGGTGCCACCTAGGGGCAACCATTAAAAGAAAGACATATGACAACCACTACATAACAAGTGAATTAAAAGCTCAACCAGAAGCACTACTTTTAGTTAAAAACCAGGAATATGTCAATAAGCACACATTTTGAGGTAAAAATTATAAAGCTGATACCTACCAAAAAAAAAAAAAAAAAAAATCCAAAAGTTGTATGTAATTAGGTTGATGCTATAATAAAAAAGATGTTGTGGGACTGCATAATAGAGTTGTGTACATATGAGTACTTGAAGTCAATGTGCTGGGGACATAAACCTGAAAGCAACTAGCTCAAATGTGCATTAATGCCTACACCATAATGGATCATTTCAGACCTGAAGGTGTTGAACAAATGTTTAACAAGTTAAATGGTAGAAAATATTCTACTAAAATTAATTTAGCTTCTTCATTTTGGTAAATACCAATGCATTTTGATGTATGAGATTTTCTAGAGCGGTATACTGACCATAGCATTCCAGATGAATCCACATTACGTAAGAACTATTTAAGTCAGTGCTATGAAGATACAATGTTATGAATAAGGAATAATATTTAAGATATGTTACTATTTGTTTTGATCAATGAAACTACTGATGCAGAAGGTCGCTATGTTGCAAATATTATTGTGGGTACACTCGTGATGGATGTTTCTTCTAACAGCAGACATCTTGGAGAAGAGCAACCACTCAATCATTTGTAAATTGTTCGACCATTTGTTATACCCCCAAGGTGTCCAGCATGACAGCATTCTGCTTTTTGTTACGGATGCCACACCTTACATGGTGAAGGCAGCAGTTACACCAAAATGGTACACATTACATGTTTGGCACACGCCTTACACAGGGTATCAGAAGTAGTTGGGAAATGTTTCCCTGAAGTGAATAAACTTGTTTTGATTACAAAGAGTGTTTCTCAAAGCTCCTTCAAGAGTTCAACATTTTTGTACCTAGCCTTGCCACCTCAGCCTGTATTAACAAGATGGGAAACATGGATAAATGCAGTTATCTGCTATTGTGGCAACTTCAATGTGGTAAAGTCTGTAATCAATAGTTTTGAAGGAGAAGATGCAGCTGCGATAAGAATCTGTCAAGATTTACTAGGGAAACCCGATTTATAAGGGTCCCTGACATACATCAAAAGCAATTTTGCAACTCTTACTGTAATAATAAATTATTAGATAAACAAGGAGAGCTTATGGTGTCTGTTATTGACAATGTGCAACAAATGGAATTAAGAACTGAAAAACTGTGAAGGACACATAGGCAAAGCAGTGTTCAACAAATTGAAAGTGGCTCTAGAAAAAAATGAAGGCTACAATACCATGTGCAACATTTCCAAGATTCTACAAGGTGAACAATTTGATACAAGTGTATGTGAATAACAATTTTCACCAAGTGATCTTGTGAACTTCAAGTTTGTACCTGTCACATCAGTAGATAATTGTGCTAATGCTATATTAACTTGTAATACTCATGTTTTGATTCTGAACTTTTTATTTTGGAACACTTATGGTTTAACTTGTTTTTAAAAAGTTGCAATTTCAAAACTATTCTTAAAAATAAAATGAAGGTGTCAAATAAAAAAAAAATCATTCTTTTTATGCTATGTTTTAATGCAATGTTTTATTTGTTTTAGGTCATTTTCCCATAAAAATAAGAGCTTTTATTGATCATCTTTAAGTGATTTTTAAGTCATCAACATCTGCCCCCTAGTGATGAGCAATATTCTTCCTTTAAATTGTTGTGTTAACTTACAAAACTTCTGTTGCTCGAATCATTTAGCTATATGGGTCAATTTTTTAAAAAGTGAATCAAACTAAACAATGTAAATTTAATGAGCTATAGAACGTTTTTCTCCTTATAATTATGATACATTTTTAAACATGTTTAGTTAGATTGATTGGAATATTTATTAGTAGTTTGCATTGCACTTCTGAGAATTTAATTCATTTTATTCCAAAATCATTTTACATGAATGAATAAAAACAGAAATAAAAGTCCTGGTATATGAGCCTTTTTAAAGAGAAGCATGAATTGATGTGCCCATTGTATTGACAAGGATAACTGGAATAAAACTATATCTAATTAGAAATGTGAGCATACGTTATGAAAACTTATTTTGGGCATTTCTGAAATAAAACAGTTTCCACAACGACTGCTTCAAATGTTTCATTAGGAATTCTGTAGCTAACAGCAGTGCTTACTCTGGAAGAAAAATTAAATTTTCAAATGAATTAATGCAACTCAGCGTCAGACTTAGAATTCGTTATATGTATGTGGAAATCTGCTCTGAAGGGGCTAAACAAAGCTATTGATGAAAACTATTAATCTGATAACTAAAACTGCATAGGTTTTGATAAACATAATTTAAAAAGGGTGATAATAGCAAACCTATAGGGTCATTATATTATATGGTAACCCATTTGCAATCTTTCTATCCTTCGCTACTCCTGCGCCTGCTGGGACTTTGGACTGCCAATTCCTGCATTGTTGTCATTTCTGTGTTGCTGAGTCAGATGCACATGCAGTCAATCATTATCAGTTAGGTGCTTCTGTTGGTGTAGTAAACATAGTGCATCACTAAACTGTGGAAGAATATGTGTTTATTTGTAAAGTTTGCTTTAAGCATGAATTTGCTTGCCATGTGTGCAGGGAGTTGTTAAAGTTTACAAACTCTATACCACCTCCAAGAAAAACTATGCATGCAGTCGTCAATAAATTTGAAGCTTTGAGTTTAATGTTGGACAAGAAAAATTCTAGGAGAAGGTCAGTGTTAATCAAAAATAAACTAGATAAGCACACCTTGGAGCATTCACCTCGAAAATCGCTGAACAAATTTTAGCAGCAAACAGGTGTATCTCTATCTTCTGCTAGAAGTGCCTCACCTCTGTTGAAACTACACATGAGTGCAAATGACGCTGTGAGTTATTTCAATTGCTTTTTCCAAGCTGTAGATTGGATACACACCTTTTTTTTTTTTTTTTTTCCTCTGACAAATCATGGTTTCACATAAATGGGCATGTGAATACTCACAACAGTCAATACTGGCTTCAGAAACACCTTTGTTGTTGGATGAAATGCCTCACTATGATCAGAAAATAAAGAGATTGGTATGTGATAAGTGCTAGAAGAATAATAGGCTCCAATTTATTGGATGAACAATAAATGCAGAGCAATATCAGAAGCTAATTCTCAAATCATTTTTCGATCGCTTGACAAAAGAAGAGAGATCATATGGTTGGTTTCAGTAAGATTCTGCAACGGCACACACAGATGTCAAATTGTTAAATACAGTAAGGGTGGTGTTTGACGACAGAATGCATCAATGTATTATTAGTGTTTATTTGTGGCCCCCTCATTCTCCTGACCTAATGAGTTGTGATTTTTATTTATGGGGTTCTTTAAAAGACAAAGCGTATCGTTGCAATCCTTGCACACTAGAGGAACTTGGAGATAATATTGTGCAGAAATCACAGCCATTCATGCAATGGGTGAGTGACAACATTTTTGAGATATATGATGCCTGTTTGAGAGCAGCTTTTATTATAAGGTAAGGATTTTAGTCGCCTCTGCCTGCATAGTTTTCCCAGCAACTCGCACATTGTTGGAGAGTGCAGAGTGGGTTACCATATAAAATGATGACCTTGTAAAATCCCAAATTCAGCTGATACCTTGAATGAATATTTTATAAACTTAATTTAATATACTAAATCAAAAATTAGTAAATCCAAAACATCCTAGTCTGAATTTGTAAGCAATTATATATTTTCAAATGCCAATTTTTATTGGAAAGAGGTATTCGCCTAACAATTATCAGATATCGTCTCAAATTTGAAAAAGTCCACTAGTTTAGATATTTATGACATTTCAAATTATTATTTATAATGAACTATTGACAGAATTTTTTACCCTATTATGTATTGTTTTAATTTTTGTTAACAATAAGGAGTTTTTCCTAGCTGCTTGAAATTTGTGAAAGTAATCCCTTTACACAAGAAAGGAAGTATATATAAGCTATGTAATTATCAGCCAATATCAGTTACTTCTGTCATAGGTAAAACTTTTTTATTATATAATTTTGATAAAATAAATAGTTTTTTAAATAGTTGTGTTTACTAAAGAACAATATGGTTTTTGGAAGGAAAAAGTACTATAGGAGCTGTTAAAAATTTGGTGGATTTGATTCATTACTGTTATGAAAATAGTGAATATGCTTTAGCAAAATTCTATGATTTGATTCTATAGATCATAATGTTTTACTGGATAAACTTACTTATTATGGTTTTTGAAACAATCAGATCAAACTTTTGAAATTTTATTTTCTTAAATAGAAAACAGATAGCTTATGTGAATGGCGAGTTCTCTTCAGTTTGTGACATCGGTAGAGGTGTTCCACAGGGTACACTTGAGTACACTTTTATTACTTTCTCTCCACGTACTGTATATAGTGTATAGAGAAGGTATTGTATTGCCCCCAAAAAGGTGATACCGAGATTTCACTGAAAATATATATTTTGAGACACCTATAATCCAAAAAAAGCATTTTTAGAGAAATGTCTGTGTGTATGTGCGTGCATGTGGGGGGGGGGGGGCTCAAAAACGAAAAATTAAGTTCAAAATCTTCCAAAGATGCGACACAAAGATTTTCAAGAAATCGCCCCAGGCCCAACTACACTTTACATGTAACAATTTTCGAAAATTTTGATTTTCTCAAAAATGATTTTAACGATTTTGATTAAAATGTTGATAATTTAAATGACAAATAAAATGGTATATTCTGAATCTTTTGGGAATAGCCTCTGAAGACATTTTTATTCTGAATGAATATTGCAGAATTTTGCATAACTGTTAAACTATAAGAGATAGTCAAAAACTTACGTCATAGAAAATGTAGAGCCCATTAAAACAAACAATTTATGTTATATACATTTTTTTTCGTGGTTTTTGAAATATTCCTTGTTTTTGGTTTCAGCTTTAAAATGCTTATACTTTTCTCATACAGGAATTTGTTAACTCCTGTCCATACCAAGCCCCTATATGCTTAGCCGCGCAGACCAGAAACGCTGTCGTAATATGAAGAAATCAGGTGGAGGGCAAGAGACTCCTTAGTTCGCGTGCAACACTTTGTTTGTAATGGGAAAACACTGAAATTTAAAACAGCTATAAATACGTCATAAGGATACCTGAGCAGGAAATAATTCCAACAACATGTTCTTTATGATCGTCAGCATCTATGCACAGGGATTAGACCTTTAATGTCCTGTTGGAAGTAGAATAAAATTACTTCATTGACTAGACGGAATTTCATCCCACAACTGAACAAAACAGAAGTAAATATTATCATTGAACTTGAATATCGCATACCTGCATTTAAAGTGTTTTACGACAGGATGTAAGCGTCACAGAGAGCATAATTCAGCTTTCATTCCGTTTTCTCAGTTTCTTCTCAGTGAATCCATGTATACTTTCCGCTTTTTACTTTAATACACAAAGTCGTCAACAAGAATTATAAAGAGGGTTTGTTAAGAGTGTCTCTGCAGTAAATTGGTCAAAATGCTGAATTAGAAATGAAAAATATGCTGGGTCCGATTCTAGACCGATGAAGCTATTCTTATTCCCCACCTTCAAGAGCCTGGAAATATGAATGCAATACTCAATATGTGTAAAGTTAATCAAGGAATACAGTTTTAATGTGCAGCTCAAATTTAAGCAGTCGTTATAGAAGATCAAAATGGGAATACAACGTTATTACCTAAGGCGGTGTGTAAATAAAAACAAATAAATAAAATGATTTAGCAGAAAAAAAAAAACATATGCAATATTGGATTTTCACAGATGGCATGTACAGTATAAAATTAGGCACATTACAGTGAAATTAGGTACCTGTATTCCGCTTCAGTAAACTATATTCAAGATGTTAAGTAAACATTTTCTATCAGTATTTGTGGTATATTTGAGTTAGATAAGAGAGATATATTAATATTTGCACAACAGGAAAGTTTGGTCTGTGCTTCCTGAAATAATTTATAAAAAAAAATCTAAAATTAGAATCAATTATTAACATTCTTTATGTTCTAACACTTTTGCAAAATTCCTTTTTGCACCCTATGTGATTGTGATTCAGTCTGAAATTACAGATTTGAAAAATTAACTTAATCTAGATTTCGGGTTTTTTTTATTTATTTATTTAGTTTTTTTTTTTTATTTAGGACAAATTATAATATTGAATCTAATATTTCAGCACTGCCTTCTAATGCTAATGAAACATATACAAAATAGTTATAAGAATGAAATTAGCATTCTCATTAGCTTTGTCAGATGAGAAGGGAAACTAAATACTGAAGAAACTGTATCAGGGTTTAGCACCATCTTGCCTTTATTCTCATGGAAACAGTGTCTCATTTCGATGGCACAAATTTGTTATGTCTTGGAGCAGCTGACAACTTACTCAATAATTCTAGACTATGTATTAAGAACCTAAAATAAATTATCATTCGCTTAGTGACCGAAGAAACCCACGAGAATAAATCGGAGTGAATTTGGAACGCAAATGTTACAATTTATTCTTACCAATGGAAAGTGATCTTGGAATCATTTTTCCGGTTTTTGTTACAGTTATGCAGCACAGAAGTGCACCATGTTAATTATTAAACCCTAATATGCTTAATTCACCTCACTTTTAAAGCCTTTTAAGCATACTGAACATACAGCAGAAAGTAGGTTTACCACTCACCTACTGATGCGCGAGAGGTTTCAATAAGCGACAGCGACACCAGAGCCAGTGGTGAGTCTAGGTAATATATTCCAAGGTCTTTGGTCCATACAAACACAGGAAGTTTAATCACATAGCAACCAGCTTTTGGCTATCACTTTAGCGTATGATACTCCCTTATTTCCCTTCTACTTATATAGAAGCAAGTAATATCATTTCTGCTAATTCTTTCTTGAATAGCACAAAGTAAGTGGAAGAATAAACTTTTTAACAATAATTTCTTGCAGAGATGTAGAGAAAGTCATGTGAATGGATCAGATGAGATTTTTTTTTTCTTAATTGTAATAAATGTTTTACCCAGTGATACTCCTGCTTTCACTATAATGTTTGCTGGTGATACAGCTTTTGTTACTAGTGAAAAGAACCTAAATAGATTGAATAGTCGCCCTCCGTAGTGTAATGGTTAACATGCTAACTTCATATACCCAAGGTCATGGGTTTAAATCCGGCAGAGGATGATAGATTTTTTCGGCTTAAAATTCCTTAGCATGGGTTCCTTTGGAAGGGAAGTAAAGCCGTTAGTCCCATGTCATAGATTTACGGCACATAAAAGAACCTCAAGCCTGATAGAGAGGCCTTATAAAAGGAGTTTGTCAATGACTTCCTTAAATAGGTTGGACAATTTTAAAGTCCAAAGTATATGTGTGGTTGGTTCCAAATCCTATATATCCAATATAAGAGTTTTTAAGAGTTTAAAATTTTGAATTAAATATGTTTTAATTGACAAAGTATGTACATCATAAACATTTATATCAAACATTGTCAAATGCCTGTATAGTGTTTTAAGACAGAAGAAAGAAAGGGGAAAAAAATGTACCTGTTTTTGAAATGTGTTCAAGTAAGTATCTATCTGTAATGCAGTGTTAAAACTTTTCGACTCATTTATTTAAATCTACTATATGGGTTAAAACGTGCAATACACTTTGATATTGTCTCTTCACCGTTAAAGATTTTCTCTTATCACTTCTCAACAGTGGGTGAATCTGATCAAAATTTGCATGTAATTTGTTATTTTGAAATGAAATACTTTGTTAAAAGTGGTGAAGCACGGAAATTATGTTCCTTCATATTTGACAATAATGATACATAAATATCGCCATTGACTGACTTCAACAATGGCATTTTTATTTAATTGGTTACCGATTGGTGTCACCCGCGGTGATTCCGATCATTCATTTATTTTCATTCAATGTCGTTTTATAACTTTAATGCGGGTGAATGTGATCACAACTGTAATTTTAAATAAATAATTTCATAAATTACACAGAAACAACGAACAATGGCATATAAATAGTGCATTTATATTCATATTTATTTTTTAGGACTCCAAGGTTACAGAATATGATTACAAAGAAGAAAAACACAGCTCAGTTTATCAATAAACAGGTTCTCATCATTGAAAAAGTCCATTACTCAATTTTATTAATCATATCATCTACGTTTTTGAACATGTAACTCCCTCTTCTTTGAGTTTCGCATTGGATTTTTCAAATTATTGCACTTCTCTCTACTTCTGCAATGTCTTCAGTCTCTGGAAAAATGAAGTGTGTGTTCAAGTTATCACTTCCTTTTTTTCTTAAAAACTTAACCTCAAACAAATCTTTATCAACTTCTTCCTCAATCTTTCCAATAACCACCAACTCTCTTCTTCGTTGGGAATTTTACAACAAACTCTCCTCTTGAAATTTCTTCAGTTTCATCCTCACTTTCCTCAACTGCTTTTGGTGCTTTATCATCGTCATCAGCGTCATCATCATCATCATCATCATCATCTTCATCATCCCTCTCTGCTGGTTCATCTACACTGGTTCCTTCATCTGTAATGTGGACATTTTGTTGAATCTCAAGATCTTCCACAACCACTCCCTTACTTGGCACCACATTCAAACGAGTCTTATGAACCGCTTCTGGTCTCTTCAATGATGCCAACCATAGCGAAATTTGAGCCTTCGGGGAGACATTGCGGAGAAAAACGAATAAGTGGGAAAATGTAACTACTTTTCTCAATTTTAAAAAAAATCAGCCAATTTATTGTAAATGCTAATTCCCTGTGTTAGGCAACTATGCTGAGGGAAGTAGGCTCAAGGAATCTCTTACGTGAAAGATAAGTTGATAACTCACTAAAGTATTGGATTAAATCAAACAGTGCATTTCTTTTAATTCTTACTAATTATAATTTATAATGAGTGATAAAGGGTACTCCACCCCTAAGAAAAAAAAAAAAAAAAAGGAATACCGCAGAGAATTGTCGAAAGATAAGAAAAAAGCGAGAAAACAGTTATTTTCGACAAGTGATTGAAAGAAGATATTTTTCAAAATGGTTGCAACCATTTACAGAAGTCAGTGCAAAAGCAATGTGCAGAGCATGTAGTGTTCTTTTGGGGGCAAAAAGAAATGATCTTTTGAAACATAGTGAAAGCCAGAAACACTAGAAGAATCTAAAAGCTACTGACAACACAAAAGTTTCTCAGGCAATTAATAAATTAAAATATTTATATTTAGTGAGGAACAAATAATGACTAAATTCATTTTAATTTAATTTTTCATTTAATCAAAAGATACATTTTCATCACTAAAATGGTCCAAAATTACCATAGAGAAGCTATAATATTTTTTTCTATGACTGATAGTAATGGCACTCACAATTTTGATAATTCACTTATTTAAAATAATAAATTGGTGTAATAAACAAAATATGCCGTTCCTCCAATTCTTTCATTTCTTACTGATATTTCGCACAGTAAAAGAAGATAAAAGTGGCACCGTTGCTGACATAAGATTTAGTTTGTTAGCTGCCGCCCATAATTTCAGTTCCATTCAGCATATTGTTGAAGTGTCTAAATTGAATTTTAAAGATTCAGCAATTGCCAAGGATGTTACTCAAGGTCGCACTAAATGTACAAGTTTTGTTCAAAATGTTCTCTCTTCAAACATGAAAGATGATTTAAGTAAAGAGTTGAAAGATAATGCATGCTCTATTATCGTATATGAGAGCACACATAGGTATCAGTAGTACATGCTTCGTGTGTTAGTAAGATATATTCATAATGAGGAAATGAAAACCCAACTTCTTGATTTGGTAGCGATGAAGGTACTGCAAAGGGTCTTTATAATTTGTTCAAAAAATTCCTTGCAACAACAGATGTCAATGTAGAGAATGTTGTAGGCTTTTATCCTGACAATGCCAGTGTTATGTTAGGCAACAAGGAGTCGTTTAAAACTCACCTTCTTAACGACAATCCACAAATATTTATTAATGGTTGTGTATGTCATTCAGCACACTTAGTGGCTATGGCAGCATCGCAAGAGATTCCTGCCTATGTTGGAGAGTTGCTGCAAAACGTGTCCAGTTATTTTTCCTGTTCCCCTAAAAGTCTGAGTATCTTGGAAGAATTCCAAAAATTCATGCATGCTTCTGCATTAAAGATGTTAAGTCCCAGTCAAACAAGGTGGTTGGCATTATCAAATTGTGTTAATGTGTTCTTCAACAATGGGGTGTTCTTTTTGAGTTGTTTAGAGTGGCAGCGTTTGAAGAAAAAAATCCAGCGAGCAGTATGATATTTTCTGAACTTCAAAATCCCTATCTGAAGGCATATCTTTGCTTTTTAAATCATATTTTGCCAATTTTTAATCAGTTCAATGCAATGTTCCAGTCTCAGAATGTTCTCGTTCAAGATTTGTACTCCGAAAGTAGGAGATTTGTTAAAATGGCAATGAATTTTGTAAAATCTTCCTGTTTCTCAACTGCTGAAAAGTTGGACATATTAAATGTTTTGATCTTCATGCCTTGCTTCCAATAAAAAAAGGTAAATGTTGGTCAGGATACTATGGAAATGTTTGCGGAATGCCATGAAGGCATTCAATTTTACCAGAAGTGTGTGAGTGAATCTTACAGAAGGTACCCGGTCAATAACAAGCTTTTTAGGAATATGTCATTACTTATTTCAAGCAATGCTTTAGCCCAAGCTTCACAGAAAAAGTATGATGTTTCAGGACTTGAGAATAAATATGATAGGAAAATTAATAGTAAAGAAACCCTGCAAGAATTTCAGAAATTAAGTTCTTACTTTTCTGAAAAAGAAAAAGAAGAAGAAGAAGAAAAGAAAAAAAAAAGAAAAGTTAATTAAATCAAGTAGTACTCTTGCTTTCTGGCGCAGAGTAGGAGAAATAAAAAAAATTGAAGGGCAGTTCTCAGATATTTCAAAGTTGGCTAAACTTATACTTGTGTTGCCATATGGAAACGCTGATGTGGAAAGAGTGTTTTCCATGATGGCTGACAAAAAAAAAAAATTAAAATTAAAGCTCAAACTCTGAGTGACCTCCTAAGAGTAAAAATCGATCTTCAAAACAAAGGCAGTTGTATCTCATACCCAATAATCAACGAATGTGTAAATAAATTTGGGAAATCCATGTACAATTTTTCAAGAAGTGCTACAGTGACAACAGAATCGTCCGACAGTGATGATTTTTAAACTACTTTACACAGCCTGTGCAGTTCCCCCTTCAGTTATTTGCAGTGATAGTTATTAATTTATCTTATTATATAATGCTCCTAATAGACTTGACCCAAATACTACAACAGCAACAATGACAACAAGATCATCATAATCACCATTAATCCATTGCCTTGGTCATCTGGAACATCATTCAAAAGGTATGTTGTAAGCATTTTATGGTAATTTAATGTGTGTATTTTTGTAGCGGAATTTTGCTCAACCTGTAGCGATATTCAGTTGTCTTTGGTTGGCCACACTGGTTCTCTTAGCTGCTTCTCCAGTACGAGACTTCTTTAAGTGATCCACAAATGCTTCTGTCCATGACTTTTCCATTTCCTGTGTACCATTATCGTCATTTACATCTACAACTTGAGTGAGAACTTTTTCTGGGTAGAAGGGAACAATCCCTGTCTTTGCAAAACTGGATATGATATTCTGTTTCTTATTATCTTCAATTTCATCAAATGCCTTTTTAAGAAAGCGAGAAAATTCTGATTTTGGAACTACACCTCTTATGTTGTTTCCACTCGTCAAGAACACTCCTCCAAGCACATTTGAGTGGTCGAAAGAATGCTACATCGAGTGGTTGGGTCAAGTGGGAGGTGTTAGGTGGCAATAGAACAAATCGCACATTGTGCAACTCACACAGTTTGATGACATGTAGAGAAATGTGGCTTGTTAAATTATCCGCTATTAGCAACTTTGTCCCTTCTAATCTTCTTACAAAAGGAACCAGAATGTCCGAAAACCATGCTTCAAACATAGTCATATCAAACCATCCACTCATATTTCTATTATAGCCAGCACCAGGCATACCCCCTAACAGCCATGTGTCATAGAGATGCTTATTCTTATACACTGTATACAGAGGAAGCAATTTTCCATCTGCTGTTGTTGATACCATAACGCTAATGCTGTTCTTTGAAGAATCAATTATTCTTTACGGGTGTTTCACACCATGTTTGACGACGACTCTAACTTAGCCCGGATCATCTGAGAAATTGGTTTCATCATAATTAATGATGTTAAATGGAGGGACTTCCTCCATTAATGTCTCTAATTAGAAAAATATTCATGCACTGTAGCGTGTGTAACAGCTACTCTGGCCCTCTTTATATTTTCACTTAATCTTACACTTAATTCCTTGTTTCTTCCAAGGAACCCACGTAACCCAGATCCGTTGTCAGTAAATCTTTTTTCTATTTTCCCCTATCCTATTTAGGTAGCTTTATATGTTTCTGATATCTCGATCTGTTAGCGGGAAACCCCATTTGGCACACACCAGTAATCATTCAACCAAAGCTATTTCTTCTTCTCTACTTAAAGCAGTTTGTCCTCCCATTCTGAATTTATATTTGTTATTTATTTTATCATTAAGGGTGGTATATTGCACACCATATTGCTCCGATGCTTTTCGGATTCTCATTTTCCCTGATTTCACAGCATTTACAGCGTTAGTTAAGTATACAGGATTGTAGTTACATCTACTGCCAGGACCAACTTTCTTTTTATACTTCCCCATGCTGATCGGATTCACCCTTCAATGTAACAAATTGTAATGTCAGTCGAGCTACCATTAAAACAAAACGAACTTGAATAGGTTTAGTTGCTGATATTACTGCAAGAAACATGAATGAAATAAAATATGTTAAAACATACCTAGTTATACGAAAGCGATGAAATGCACAACAGAACTTTTCACGAGTAAGCTTCTTCCACCACTATGACGCCTTCACTTGAAACTGATCTACTGCTATACAAAACAATAACAACAGTTCCGACGCAACAATGTTGTGTTCTAATTGTATTCTCGTTCCGAACACGCAATGTAATAATTAACTGTAAACAGTTGTTCTGCCGTTTATTGTTGTTTTCCGAGTAAACGAAGAAACGATTGGAATTACCCACCTATATCGGATTCACCCACTTTTATGGTACACACTTCTATGATTACCACTGCAGCCTTTCATTTGATTGAGCTATATCAAATGAAAAGGGAATACTCATACTCTGTGTATGATGACTCAGTTTAAAATGACAGGTAGATTAGATAGCATTCTGTAGGTTCAGTTTGGCCAGGAAGCCACCGAACATAGAACTTGTCAAGGCCTACACATGTATGCATATGTTTATATACTACGAAAAACACAATGTTTAATTTGTGTATATAAACACACACACACTAATATGCACAAAATGCAATACATTATAATACTTAAAACATTACTTATTAATAAGGTACTGGCAGGCAGATTTGTTACTTAAATATTCATCTATAGAATAAAATGATTTATTGCAAAGGTACTCTTTAAGGAAATAATTCTTTGCATGACTGTCTGCTATCAGCTTTACAGATTATTTCTTCTGTATCTGGAATATGCATTTACTATCGACGGAATTATCCCAGAATATTGTTCCATTCTCAGTGATGGAGTTAAAGTAGGCAAAATACACTAATTTAAGCATATCAGTTGAGTGAAGCTTGACCAGTGCTTGGAGAGCATAGAAAGATAAAATTTTACAGATAGAAATTTGGTTAAATCCACCAAAAGCTCCAATTGCTGAGCTAAGCTTAGGTATGATGTAGCTAATATTGACTTCCATTCCAAATGCTTATCTACCTAAAGGCCAGGAAATTTGACATCATTTAACTGTTCTAACAATGTATCATTAATTCCTGTTTCTATGTGTGTTTGTTGTGAGTGAGTAGCTACAAATTTAATTTGATTTAAATTTATTTTATTTTTTCAAGATTTACTGAGGGTTTTGTTTGCATTGAACCAATTTGACATACAATTTAGCATATAGTTTAATTTTACTACACAGTTATTGATATCTTTACTTGTTACTAGAACCCTAGTGTCATCTGTGAATGAATACACACTTGCAATACAGTTAATGTTCAGTGGGAGGTCATTTATGTAAATCAAGAACAAAAAAGGCCTTAAGATCAATCCCTGGAAACACCATATTTTACTAATTTCCATTTTGAGGCACTTTTGATATACATTGGAGTTATTAATTTTGACCCTTTGTTTTCTCACCTCTATATGTTATTCTTTATTCCATAGAAATGTAGTTTTGCTATCAGAATCTCATGATTCACACAGTCAAAAGCCTTTGCTAAGTCTCAAAAGATTCCACCTCTATGTTTCATTTCATTTAAGGCTGTTAACACTTTATGCCTGAGCTTGTAGGTTTCATTATATGTCGCTACTCTTTTTCTAAAGCCAAACTGTTCTTTGGCAAGCAAGCTGTTCTTTTCCAAGTAATTTTAAAACCTATTGAACATTACTTTCTGAAATACTTTTGAGAAAACAAATAAGAGCGATATAGGTCTATTATTTGAGGCATTATCTTGTTCACCCTTTTTCAAAAAGTGGTTTGACAATAGCGTACTTCATTCTGTCAGGAAATATTCCACTCTTTAATGATTCATTACTTAAATAGCTAAGGGGAATGCTTATTAAGTCTGAACATGCTTTTAGGAGTTTACTTGATATTTTATCATTCAGAGGAATGTTTGGTCTTGAGCGAATTTATTATATTTTTTATTCTAGATGATGTAATTTTTATTTTAAATTTAGGGACCCTGTTTACAAAAGAAGTTTTCAAAGAACTTAATGTTGATTCTTTACATACATAATTTATGTTTAATTTGTCTGTTACATTAAAAAGAAACTGTTGAAAATATCTGCAACCTTTTGAGGATCATTAATTTCTTGATTACCGGTATTCAGTGCGATTGAGGAGCTTTCTTGAGAGCTCTTACCTATTTCTCTTTTTATCATGTTTCAGATAGTTTTTATTCTATTATTGGAATTGCCTATCTCTTTATTATAATGCAATATTTTAGCAGCTTTTATTGTTTCTTTTAGAATTTTACAGTGCTTCTTGTAGTGACATGCTAAGTTTGGGGTCTGATTACATTTCAATTCTGTGTATAATTGTCACTTATGTTTGCAAGAAGTTTTAATGCCTAATGTAATCCAGGTGTTATTTTCCTTCTGATTATGTATTTTACTATATTTAATGGAAAGGATGCTTCAAAGTGAGAGTTAAAATGTTGTAGGAAATGATTGAACTTGTTATTTATTGCATCTATTTCATAGACTTCATTCCATGATTCTTGTTGAAGAGTATATTTAAACATTTTGAGGTTCTTTCATGTACTTTTCTTGATCTACAATATTTATAGTTTGGTTTTAACTTTAGGTCAATCTCTTTAATAAGAAGTAATTAGCCTCATGACCTGAGAGGCCACTTGCAAATGGTAAGATTATAGAAGATTTAATTCTATTTATATTTATGAATATGTTATCTGTTGCTGAATTCCTGTAGGAATGTCACCACAAATTGTAAATTCTCATTTCAGTTTCAATATAGACTTCACGGAATCACCTAAATTTTTTTGAATACCTCATAGTTATCTAATGGTGACCGATATAGAGCTACTATCATAAAATTTTCTTGATTTATGTTTAGCTGAACTGCACACATCGTTATGCCTAGCTCAAAGCAAAACTTGTTAAGATTAATGATTTTATAAAACACATCATCTCTTAAAAATAAATGGTAATGCTCCCATTTCACATTAGTGTAAAATATAAACTTCAATATGGTCAGTCATTACCTTATTTCATTGATGAGCTCAGAAAAATATGATGATGTTTGTTTACTATAGAAGGACAAAACTATGGCATTGAATAAAAAGCTAATTTGCATCATTGTCCTCAATTTTGTGTCCAGTGGATGCATATTAAGGTTGATCAAGGGAAACTTGATTGCCATATTTATTTCATGGTGACTGGATTTATTCCTTATAGAAATGTTAATGTATCAGTGTTGGCACTGAATTCAAACAAAAATAAATCACACAATCCAGAATTGCAGTTTTATACTTCCCTAAAGAAACCAAAGGAGTAAGGGGCAAGAACAAAAACATGAGTGGTGCTGCAAAGAATTGCATTACTGAAATAGTTACCTATATACTAGTAATGCTGGAAAACAAAATTAGATTGTTGCATTTGGAATTTATATCCATGTGACATTTAATACCTATGTTGTACTTTGCTGGCTGTAACCTCAACTGCATGTCTCAGAGAAGGAAAGGAAATAAGCCTGCCCAACAGCAGGTACTACACTCACTTCCAGACTCAGGCCCACAGCAAAGCCAACTTTATCCTAGGAAGAGAACAGTACTTAATACCAATCTGTTTTAACCTGCATAGACTTTTCTTTTCTGTTTGCAGAGATATTTCAGTTTGAAGTAACTGACCCTGTGTTATATGGACATATTCACTACAACAAGAACCTATAGATTGTATTATAGTAATGTCAGACAACACCAGGTTTTAAATAAAAAAACTACTGTTGGGAGTTAAGACATGAAATGAGCATAATGTCTGCTCTGAAATATCAGTGCCTTATCTTGCTGCTTCTTTCTGCAGAAATTTAAAACTAAAGAAATATGCAAATGAAGAAAATTGTGCATGTTTTGTATTGATGTTATAAAGGGACATAGAAATAAGTTTGTTAATTTGCGACATGAAGGTGCTTAGCTAATATCTTGTCAAAAATTATTATCACACAGTTTTCTTACTGCATACATATAGTAGCAAAAACTCTTTTTCTTTAACAACTCTTTATTTTAAAAATTAACATTGAGTCAAACTTAACACTTTTAAAAACTTCACTTGTTTTTACTTACATAGTAGTACATATGTTTCACAGAACTTGTCTGCATTATCAACTACCTTCGACTGCTGGACTCATTTGTATCTTGTAACATATTTTCAACTCTGGTGATGTCAGATTTATCTAATACTAGCTGCCCGCCCCGGCTTCGCATGGGTGGTGTAACCAATTAAAAAAAGTCAGTCAAAATCTTCCATTAACAGTATGAATCTGCAATGGAGTAAAATTACAATTACATAATTTGACAATACTTTATTGTAATGTACAATTTTGCTTCAGGAGAGAAAACAATGAGCGGCGATGTTTGCCGACTCTCAAGCACGTAAAGTACAACTATCCATGCAAAAAACACGACAATTGAAGGTATATTCCACACACTTCTAACGATTGACCTTGGGATTTATTCATTGCGAATACAAGGTGCGCCGAAAGCAACTTGCTCAAATTCAAAAGGAAAGTCGGTTGACATTAGTGGTATTCTTGGAATAAGTCGCCTTTGAGCTTTCCTATGTTATAGTAGCTTAAATCAAATTTTTCATAATATTTTTAACAGTGAGTTTTGTTTCGCTGCATAATTTTGGCTGATTGAGATTGTGTAGCATAATTATCACAGAGTCAACCTTGAGCTGTAAATTGTGTGGCAGTATTCCTGGTAAATCCAATGAATTTAGGAATTCAGTAAGATAACTGACGACTTCATTTGGATTGGTTATGGAATCGATCGACTTAAATGAATGCATTTGTCCATCAATTTTAACCAGATATTATTCAGATTATATTCAAATAATCTACATTCTTATTAGTGGCTGCTAAAATGGCTCATTTGCACAACCAAGCATAGTTTTTGTAATTTGCACAAATATTTGGAAACACTTTCCATATTAATTCTTCCTTTGACGTTGTGAAGTGATAAAAATGTGAGGAAACAAAATGAGGCCAGTAGAAGTGTCAACGGAAATTTACCATTGCAAATGTCTAATAATGCCTTTAATGCATCTGAAAAGTGCAATGAAGCACTACAATATGTGCAATGTAGCATATATATTTGGTATTGCAAAAAGGACAAACTCAGCACACCCATAAGGTATTGTGGAAAGGATGACATATAGTTAACAGCGTGGGTAAGCAAGGATGTCATTGGCATAACAGTAATGGCAGCACTTTCATCGTGTGGTGGGTAAACACTGGCATAGGTAATGAATTATATTAAGGAGACTGTCACAGTAACATTTATGCTTCTTCCGAATCTCTTTCTTTCCTTCCTTTACTCTTAAATGTTTTCTACCTCTTTCTCTATTTTCTTCTATGTCAGAACAGCCATTTTTAAGGCTAACAATGACATAACTAAAGAGCAAGTTGATCTGGTAGAGCAATTGATAAGCTTTTATCAGACAGATTTGTGTAATTTCTCCATTTAACCCAAAATATTACTTGATCAAATGTATTAAGAGCAGCGCAATTGTAGTGTGATGGTGACGCGGTTATCTTCATGTTCTTTAGCTAGCTCATGTACCACATAACATCAAATAACCAATATCTGCAATGGGAAGTTAAACCTAAAACAGGTCCCGTCATTTCTCTGCCATTTTCAGATTCAAAGAAGGATTAATGGTTGTGTGCAGAGTTTATAACCTGTTCATTTTAAAGAATTATAACAAAAATACACTTATTTCTTTATTAAATGATGTGACCACGGGTACCATAGTTAATACAAAAGAAATGGGTTTGATTGTCAGTTATCTTGCGTCATTGTCTCCATAACCGGGTGCATTCCCTTAGCATTGAAGAAGAAAAATAAAGCGGTAAATACTATGGCCATCTGATGGCAAATAAGTAGATACCTATTTTAGGTGTTCGTCGCCAGGAAAGAAATATATTTGATTTTCACAGTTATCTTGCATCACTATCTCCATAACCGGGTGCATTCCCTTAGCACTGAATGGGGAAGAAAAATAAAGCAATAGGTATTACGGCAATCTGGTGGCAAATAAATAAGTATGTATTTTAGGTGTTCGCCGAAGAGCAAGTAGATCTGGTTGGGCAATTGATAAGCCTTTATTTGATGATAGCTTTATGTATTAAATTACTCAATTTAACCCAAAATATTACTTGATGAAATGTATTAAGAGCAGCGCAATTGTAGTGTGATGGTGATGCAGGTATCTTCATGTTCAGCTAGCTCATGTACCACATAACGTCAAATAACCAACATCTGCAATAGGAAGTTAAAACTAAAACGGATCCCGTTATTTCTCCGCCATTTTCAGATTCCAAGAAGGGTTAATGGTTCTGTGCATTGTTTATAACTTGTTCGTTTTAAAGAATTACAACAAAAATATACTTAATTCATTATTTACATGATATGACCAAGGGAACGATAGTTAATACATAAGAAATGTATTTGATTTTCACAGTTATCTTGCTCTTTGTCTCCATAACCGGGTGCATTCCCTTAGCACTGAAGAAGAAAAATAGAGCAGGAGGTACTATGGCCTTCTTGTGCCAAATAATAAGTATGTATTTAGCGTGTTCGTTACCAGGAAAGCTCCTTTATTTTAAACGATAGGAGTTCGGAAAGGACAGTTAATACTTCAAAATGTATTTGAATTTCACTGCTGTGTTGTGTCATCTCAATAAACTGTTTCCTTACCTTAACATTGGATGGGGAGGGAAAATACCACTATGGCCATCTGGTGGCAAATAAATAAGTACTTACTCCAGCTGTTAGTTGCCAGAAAAGTTTCTTTGCTGCTTTAGTTTAAACAACAGGAGTAAGGAAAGGACAGTTAATATATGAAAATGTATTTGTATTTCACTGCTGCATTGCATCATTGTGCCGATTAACTGTTGCGTTACCTTAACATTGAAATGGGGAGGGAAAAATATAGCAGTACTATGACCATTTACCAACAAATTACCATGATACCACTGCCATCTGGTATCTATTAACCGAAATGTGTTCGCTTGGCACTGTTTTTATTTATTTTATGAGATTTTAAATACTTTCCCATGCCTTTTTTAATCATTTTCTTTTCCACAAACCTTGTCATGGCAATAACGAACACAACAAAAAAAAGAATTGTCTAATTTGATGCAGTAGTTCGGAAGTGATACGCATACATACATTTCAGGGATTCATTTCTGTGTTTATAGATACTACTATTGTGTTAATTCAAAATCTTCTTGGGCTTCTAACCAGGTAAAAACTTGCCTTGATACCAACGTTTCGAAGAAGTGCATCTTCCTCATCTTCAGGGTGAACTGATGGATTGAGCTTGCAGAGACTGGTGTTTATAAGAGCTGGAATGAAGCTTACATCTGATTGGTTCGCGTGATATTATGGCCTGGTATTTAAGATGACTGAGACATGGGCACAGACTTCGTAGAACACTATTTATAGCAGTTATACGGCTAATGTTTTGTGTTTGAACACGGACCTGCTAGAAAACAAGCCTTGGAAGACTGTAGGTAGAGGATTAGGTGTTAAGGCTTTTTAACATAGCCTCAGACCACAAATACAGTTCACAATGGAAGTTGAGAAAAATGCTTCCCTCCTCTTTCTGGACATTCTGGTTACCAGAAAAGCAGACGGAACTCTTGGTCATGCCATCTACCGAAAACCTACACACGGATCTTTATCTGAGCTCAAACAGCTTCCACCATAAGTCACAACAAATGGGCATTCTCAACACATTGGCACATAGAGCAGTTTCTGTATCAGATCCAGATAACCTGCAAACTGAATTTCAACACCTAAAACTCACACTCCAACAAAATGGATATTCAGCAAAGGACATCACATCTGTGCTGAAAAGAGCCGGACGAAAAAGAAACCCCAGCAAGAACACTTAACAAAAAGACAAGCCAGCCGGCATAGCCTATATACCGTTTACCGGCAATTTTTCGGGAAAGATTAGTAGACTACTCTACAAATATAATGTCAAAACCATCCATAAGGCACCACCTAAAATAAAAAATTTTGTCAGGCCAGTTAAAGATAATTTAGCTCTAAGAGTACCTACCTGGTGTCTACCACATTCCTTGCGAATGCAGGGCAGCGTACATTGGCCAAACAGGACACACTATTGCCATACGCATTTCTGAACACCAAAGATCAATAAGGCTTATGCAACACGAAAAATCTGGACTGGCTGTACACTGTATAGAACAAAACCACAGAGCTAACTTTACCAACACCAAGATAGTGGCAAAGTGTTCGAACTACTGGGAAAGGAGAGTAAAAGAAGCTTTAGTTATCTCATCTGAAACAAATAATCTAAATCGCGATAATGACCTACAACTAAGTTCAGCATGGACACTGATGTTAAAGAGCCTTAACACCTAATCCTCTACCTGCAGTCTTCCAAGGCTTGTTTTCTAGCAAGTCCGTGCTCAAACATAAAACGTTAGCCGTATAAATGCTATAAATTGTTTTCTACAAAGTCCAGCCAGGAGCAGGAACTTGTCGCCCGAATGTACTCGGGTGGGGGCAAATCACCACAGTACCTATCCGCTTTTCTCGCGGATTTACCCGTGTGATATAAAAGATGTAGTCTTGTGCAAGCGTTTGTCTGTGTCGAAGTAATGTGGGCAGGGTGTTTCCCTCTGTGCAGCCGGCGCGGGCTGGCTTACCTACCTGAGTGGTCACCCACCCAGAGAGGGACCAGGCCCAATGCTGCTTACCTTGGCCAGCCGCTTGCGGGCTGTCAAGGAAAGCAGTGCCGGCTAGCGGGGAGAACTGAAGGGATATAGATACAGGGTGGGGGAAGCCAGTGTTGCAGATCTGGTCGGAGTACAACTGGACGGTCACCCGTCCAAGTCGGGACCGGGCCCGATGCTGCTTAACTTGGCGGCTAGAACTGTAAAGAAGGGAGAGGCGGCCGGAAAACTACCATCCCAAGGCGTCCTTGGGAAGGCGGTAGCTTACGCGTCTCCATGCCCATGTCTCAGTCATCTTAACTACCAGGCCATAATATCACGCGAACCAATCAGATGCTAGCTTCATTCCAGCTCTTATAAATACCTGTCTCCGCAAGCTCAATCCATCGGTTCACCCTGAAGACGAGGAAGATGCACTTCTTCGAAATGATGGTATCAAGCCAAGTTTTTATCTGGTTAGAAGCCCGAGAAGATTTTTAATTAATACATCGTGGGGAAAGCTTCAGTTCTTCATCTGCTTTGGTATATACGAGGGTGATTCAAACATAAACGGTAATTGTTGCATATCACAGTTCAGAGCAAAGCAGAGTGGGGGTTTGAAGGTCGGTGTGTTAGGGAGGGGGAATTAGTTTTGTTGGCTGCATTGCTACGTTCTGGCGTCAGTACAGCCATTAGTGAGCAAGAAGTTCCTTCGTCTGTTGCGCAATGCATTATTATCAAGTTTTTAGCCAAGGAAGGGGTTAAACCTTCAAAGATTTTAACTTGTTTAAGGGCACAGTTTTGGGACACTACATTGTCACAGAATCTATTGTTTACTTGGGCCAGACAATTTAAGGGCGGCCCAGAATTTGTGGAAAATGAAGGTCATGCTCAACGCCCAAGGACAAGTCTCACAAATGACACATCCGTGACTGTGTTTTTTGACTACAGAGGAGTTTTGCTGGTTGATTTTCTTCATGATCGACATACAGTGACTGCAGCCTACTATTGCCAATTGATAAGGTCTGTAAAAGCTGCCTACCGAAGCAAAAAACATCACATGCCCATCAGAGATGTCATCCTTCACCAAGACAACGCTACGCCTCACACCGCCAATTTGACCATGGTGTGGCCGTTTATATTTGAATCACCCTCGTATTACAGGTTTGGATTTTAGGTTTTTGAGGATTTTTTATTTGGAAAGTTATTTCTGGTGTTGGTTGTACTTTACCCTTTACATGGAACTTTTTTGAAAATTGTTATTTTCTCAAAAATGGCTCTAACGATTTTAATCAAAATATCATATATTAAAGATGTTTACCTGTCAATAAAATGTATATCTTGAATTTTCTGGGAATAGCCTCTGAAGACTACTTTATTGTGGATGAATTTTACGGAATTTTGCATAACTGCTAAACCATAAGAGATGGACACCTTAAAACACACAATTTATGTTACATAAATTTTTTCGTGGAGTTAATCGTTTTTGAGATATTCCTTATTTCTGGTTTCACCTTTAAAAAACTTATACTTTTCTCATACAGGAATTTGTCAACTCCTGTCAAACAAATGAACTTCATCATATAGCAACCAGCTTTTGACTATCACTTTAACCTATGGTACTCCCTTACTTACCTTCTACTTTCAAGGAGACAAGAAATAAGACTATTTCTGGTAATTTTTTCTCGATTAGCATGAAATAGATAGAAGCATAAACTTTTTAACAATAATTTGTCATGTGAATGGAACACAACAGATTTTTAAAATATTTGTGTAATGTCAAACGTGGTGTTGATTTATTTAAACAGTTATCAGTTGCAGAACACAAGTAATTAAGATTATTTTTAGCTAAAATGCTGGCCATGTTTGCTTCTTAACATTTGTGTCAGCAAATAAATTATGCCAAGTCAAAATAAACATCTCATTTGATTGATGAGCATATGTTTGCAAAGCTGAAATATTGGAGTTAATCAAGATGTTAACAAAATAATTGAAAATGTAAAAGAATGTAATTAGTAATACAAAGTTTTAGTGTAAACTGTAAACAAAAGAAATTATTACTATTTATCTAAGAATCAGCAACTATTAAAATAATGATTATTGCAGTAATATTTTCACATGGTACTCACAGAATTTGTCAAGAAAGAATTCAGAAGGAAGTACTTTAATAGCAAGTTCTTTACTATTATCTGATGTACTGTTTCAAATATTTGTGTCTTGCAAATTATTGGATTTAGCAATATTTTCAAGACCTACATTTGATAAAAGCACTTGAAACATGGCAGCACCAACTGTTAGAATATTTTAAGAACAAGAAAGATGAAGGAACTAGGATTCATATTGTTGGCAGTATGACTTTCCAGAATTTTCATCACATATTTAGTATATGTACTCTGTTATTGATTTAAATTTCTGCAATTCAAAAAGGAATTGATGTAATGTGGTTTGTAAAAGGCTACTTATGACAACGTAATGACTAGGCTTGGAAAGCAGGAAATTGAAGAATTGCCTCTCTGATAGTTATAATATTGTAAGATATCTGTTTAAACCTGAGTATCCAGAAGTTGAGCTTGAATCTGATGAATGAATTGTTTAAAAGTCTAATTACAATAATTAAAAATCTGATGTGTACCATTCACATGGCTTTCTCTATATCTCTGCAACAAATTATTCTTAAAAAGCTTATATTTCTAATAACTTCATACTAATGAGTAAAACATTAGCAGAAATAGCCATATTACTTGCTTCCTTGTAAGTAGAGGTGAAATAAGGGAGTACCATAGGTTAAAGTGGTAATCAAAAGCTGGTTGTTATGTCACTGAAGTTCCTTTGTTTGTATGGACAGCAGTTGACAAATTCCTGTATGAGAAATGTATAATTTTTTCATAGCAGAAACCAAAAATAAGGAATGCCACAAAAACGACGAACTCCACGAAAAAAATGTATATAACATAAATTGTGTGTTTTAACATGCTCTACATTTTTTGTGTAGTAAGTTTTTGTCCACCTCTTACGGTTTAGCAGTTATTCAAAATTTCGTAAAATTCATCCAGAATAAACTACTCTTCAGAGGCTATTCCCAGAAAATTCAAGATATACATTTTATTTGTCAGGTAAATATCTTTGGTATACAAAATTTTAATCAAAATCGTTAGAGCCATTTTTGAGAAAATCAAAATTTTCGAAAAAAGTGCCATGTAAAGGGTAGTTGGGGGTGGGGGGATTTTTCTCAAAATCTTCGTGTCGCATCCCTGGAAGATACTAAACTTAAATACCAAGTTTGGTATTTTATCTACTTTTCGTTTTTGAGTTATCGTGTTCATGGACACACACACACACACACACACACGCACGCACGGACCTTTTTTCCGAAAATGTTTTTTTGTAAATGAAGGGGACCCTAAAACATATATCTCTGGTGAAATCACAGTATCAAATTTTTTGTTGGAGTGCAATACATTCTCTATACACTATGTTTATAGTTCCTATAGAGAAAGTAAAAATGTAGGGGGAGGGGAGAGAAATAGGTAGAGCTGATGGACTGTTTTATCATAGTCTGAGCAATTTGCATTTTCATCATTTTATTCATAGGTATACAGACATTACTTGCACTCTTATTAGTTGATAGAACTAGATGTTTCTATGTATTCACACTAGCTGTATTGCAATTTGCAAATTGTTCAAAGTCACACTTGTTTGGTTCAAACCTGGTTCATGTTCACTCATTTTAAAAACAGATGCCAGACTGTTGCCTATGTCTGTTAACCATATAGGTTAGCTTTCAGATCACTCCCTATTTATAGAAATAAATTATGATTTAAGTTTGTTATTTGAAATACCTTCTTATGTGCATCCTATTTTATGTTGTTTTCCAGCAGCTGGATGAACTGATTATATGTGTATATTAAGGAAGGCACTATGCTGTGATAACTCTTTAACTTATGAAGGTGGCACTGTATGTCTTGCTATCAGTTTGGGTGGCTCCATTGATTGTGACTTTTTTTTTCTCTCTCTCCATGATTCTAATTATCCCTAATAATAGATAAACCATAGTGATGAATGAAATATACATTTTGTATTTTGTTTCCCTTTGGTTAAAAAAGCTTAAGGTAATGAAACTTGTTGGAAGGACATTATTTTTTAATATAGTGTAGAAAATCTGTTGTTTAATCAGGAATGTTTATTGTTGCAGATGACCGTATTTTTGTTCTGGCAGTAAGTCTACAAAATGGATACATCTTCCTGATGAAGAACTTTGATGATGTTTCACCTATTCAGGTCCAAACAGGTTTATCTGGGCCTCTGTGTTTGGAATGGAGTAATTCAAGGGAGTTGCTAGCTGTTGCAGGTACAATGCAGCAGTTGGCAGCGCTGGATGGTGGTAAACCAGCAATTGAATATACCAATGTGCTCAAATTTTATTCAGATACTGGAGTACTCCTTTACTCCACCCTCATTCCCTATACACAGGTACAGGAAAGTTTGTAAATAGTGTCCTTAAAGTTATCAGTTCCCTAGAATGTATGCATTAGAAATAACATCACTCAAACTATTCAGTCAGTAAGGATGTAATACAGAAAAGGTTCCTTTGATTCATGAAATTTAAATCTGTAATGCATGTGCATTGTAATTTTTTTTTGCTATGCATGCTCTATTGTTTTTCAATTAAATGCCCCTGTCCCCTGAATACTTGTAGTCAATTTCTTGGATGGAAAAGAAAATTCTTGAATACTGTAGACTCTTAAATATTAATGTAATTTCAAAATTATGCCAATTCAATCAGCAAGTAGAAACAAATACAGATTAGCTTATTCACTGTTGTAATGCTATAAACAATTATGCCTCAGTCTATTTGTCAAAACTATAATGATTTATATTTTAATAAGATGATAACACTTTTAAGTTTGTCCTACTAAGATTTGTGTTTTAACCAAACAAGAAAAGTTGGAAAAACCTTTTTTTAAATTGACATTTGATACCAGAACTCACAGTACACTTATAGAAGTGTCTCAGAATCATAAAGTGACTTTCTGCATCTGGAAACATTTGGAGGAGTGATCCAAAAGCAGCATCTAGCAAATTTGTTGCGTTTTCTTCAAATTCCTTTCAATTCAATATCAACAATGATATGAGGAGAAATTCTCTGTATTCTTAAAAACATCAACAAAATGTGTTTACAACTATATATTATCAAATCATGAATTTCACTTAACCACAATTCATAACAAGTAAATTCCAATACATAATTCATTTGTAAATATTTCTTGGGAAAACACAGTGAAGTATTTTACATTTGTATGCTCAATTTGAGATTTTGATTATTCTAACGTCATTTTCTACATCAGAACTTATTATAACAAGATAATAATAAAAAAATGGTTAATAAAAATCTGGTTGGTGGCTGTTGGTTGCCTGCTTGCTTGCTTGCTTGCTTGCTAATGTTCAGCCTATAGGAGTTCTTCTATTTGCCTTCTTGCTTCCCAGTAGTGCAATGAGAGATCTGTAGCTATTAAATTTTGACACTTCATAAGATGAGTCATACTGATTGTAGAATCCTCTTTTCTACAAAGTACACTATTTGAAGTTCAAAGGATGTATAATTTATGTAGATGGGCAGCCAGTCAATCATGTCCTATATGAAATCGAAATAGAACAACAGCTTTTGAGTTTGGACATTCTTGAGTTATTGTTGCATTGTTCAACAAGATTTACCATTGTTTATTTATACTCTCTTGGTTTAAACTGTCATTTTTTTGTTGGATGGTTTTCTGTATTATTAGTTTTGATGAATGAAACGATAAAGATGAGGTTTTAATTTGGTGAATTGTTGCGCCTTTTTTTGCTAAGGCATTTGTCTTTTCATTACTGAGGATTCCACAGTGTGAGGGAATCCACTGTCAAACTATCAATTTGTGAAGAGATTATAAGTGTTTAATACTTTAGTAGATTTCAATTGCTCTTTTTGTTGTATATACACTGGTACAAATGACTTGTAATGCATATTTTGAATCACTAAAGATGACTACTTTATTGAAGAGATTAATGTGGTAGAAAAGCTGTTTCAATACAGAATTGATTGCCTCAAGTTCACCGTCGAAATTGGTTGAGTTTGGACCAAGAGATATGTAAGAGCAAAATAATTTTCTGTATAATCCAAAACCTGCTAAATCATTAAAATTATGTCCAATTTTAGATCCATCACTACAAGTTTGTGTCCGCTCATTTTCTGGGAATTTTGTGTAGATAGTTTCTCAGGCAAGTTGTTTTAATTGAACTGGGTTTGCATCTTGTTTGCTAATTTGTTTCATTAATTCTATGTTACAATCAATTTTAATTCTATTGACAGGATAAGGCGGAGGGGATAACTTTTCTATATTATAAATGTTCAATGATAAACTGTATTGATTTTGTAGAGCTTTAACTTTTTGTATAAAACCTTACTGGGTTTCTAAGTTTTTAGGAGTGTCTGTGTAGTTTCTCCAGTAGTCTATATTAGAGAGTCTTTTCAACTTTTCATATAAGATATGAGTACGTTGAATTCTGTCTGCCTATAATGATGTGTTGCGTGTAAATCTTTGCAGAACTGATATGGGAGTAGATGAAACAACACTTGTAATAAGAGTAAAGCTTGATTTTGAACTTTCTCTACTTTATCTAAATTTGATTTGTTTGCTGTAATAATTGTTTCACTATCATATTGGAGAATTGGTTTGGTATGAGATCTATATGTATTGTTCAATACTTGTCTAGAACATCCCCATTTACTTCCAGCTAATCTTTTCAAAATGGAAAGTCTTCTACTGGCTTTCTCTGTTGCTGTCAATATATGATGTTTGCATGTTAACTTGTCAAATGTTACCCCTAAATGTTTATAAACTTTGGTTTGGGTGATTGAAACTTTGTCCAATATAAGTGAGAATGTTGGTGTCTTATGAGATAGAATTTAATAAAAATCTCAATGTGTACATATGAATGATACAAAGGTCATCATGAATGTGTGGAGACATACATAAAAAAAGGTTTACCAATTTAAACAGATTGCACCATTGCATCTACAGTGTGGCATCAGTTGCTTACCGGCATGAGGTGGAAAGAGAGCATTTTCGTGCAGCAATGATTTTGTATGATTTTAAAATGGGTTTAAATGAGACCCAAAGTCTTGAGTGCAGAAGAAGCTTGCGGCAAGATGAGCGAAACATCGGCACTCCAATGCAAGATAACGCGGCCTTCTCCGGAAGCTAAGAAGACACATCAAGACTCAGGTCGTGGAAGCCTACGCATCCACAAAACTTATTCATGTTATGCTTTTCACAGAGCACTCGTACAACTCACATGGGGTTAAGATTTGGTTTTCTAAAGGCCGTTGCAAGCTAGCCTCCGCAGCTAATCTCTTTACTGTACCGCCGACTCCATCACACGGTCCTTTACCATGGGCAAGTGCCATTCAGCTGCAATGCCAAAGTCTTTTTAAGATGGCATATATTGATAAACATTTTTTTATTCTTATATTGAGCAGCAGACCCATCAAAAAAATGAATGCTTTTTCTGGGAACTTCTCCAAAATTTGCCGTCAAAAGATGAGTTAGTTTCTTTTGGAAAGTATACACAGCAGCAACTGTGTTGTGTTCAAGACTATCTGAAATAATTACACAATTCAAGTGTTTGACTTTTTCTTCCTCTTTGTAATAAATTACAAAGGGTGAACTGAAGCCTGATCACTAGCCCAGTGATAACTTTGGGCTTCGTCTTGTACAATCATGCTGTAATTTTCTGCAAGTCAAGTGTTACTGCATATTCAGATTCAGTCAGTCTTTCCTTTATCTGATTTATGTATGCAGTTTGTTACTTTGCAATAAAATCATGGCGGATTAAGACTGTTAACTTATTGCAAAACAGATCAATAAACTTTGTTGATGGTTTTTGTAATGTTTCCAAAATACATCGATCAACAGATATCCACTGCCTAAATGTAATTTTTTCAATGAACTTCTCCTGAAATGATCTTAGAAAGATGGTTATTCTAATTTCTATATCTCTTGGACATGATTTACATTCACTCATTAAACAGTCAATTTACAAGAGGATTACATAGCATTTTTGCTATGAAATGTTCGTAAGTTTTGTCATTGTTTGTAATTATTCCCAATTTTGCATTTTCTATCATTAATTTCACATTTTCAATGTCCTTATCCTCCCAATTAAATGTTTCATGTTCTACCCCTTGCTCTTTTCCCTTTGTTATTGCATCTTCCGAATTGATTATCCATATTGTAACGACTTGCATGCGAGCCTGAACCTCTCTTTTGATGCCTTTAATGGTCATTTGGCTCACATACTGTCATTACTTTTATGGCCAGGGAAGTGTACATCAAGGAATACCTTGAGTGTCTCTTCTGCTGAGCTAATAAATTCTCCTATTAGTTTGTGAATTCTGTCTACAGGACTACTGGCAAAGTTCTGTACAATTTGGCTGCCTGTTTAAGATTTGACAGTCATTCACAGAAGATTTGCCATGAGATCTTTTGGCCTTATGTATACTCTTATTGTAGTCTGTAAGATTTGAATGATACTCTTTCCAGTCCCTACTTCTTTTTGCCTGTTTTGACTGTTATTGAGTCGCTGTAAGTGCTTTCTCTTATTTCCAAATTCCTCTGTCCACCATGTTACCTTCCAGGTTTTGTCCTAATTTGAATGGGACAATTGGTCAAGTATGGTATCTTCAAGTAAATAGACCACCTTGTCATTGTCTCCAAAAGATTTAATTGTTTCTATTTGCTTGATCCTACCTACAAGATCATCCTTATAGGATTCCCAGCAGGTTCTCCTATGGTTCCTGAAAAGACTTGACCATAACATTGAATGCTATGCGAGTATGATCTGAGAGTGAGAGTTCCTCAATCTGAGTTATAAGATTGCCAGTACAGACGGATATGTTGACAACATCCTCTCTTATTCTATTAAAAGAGTTTTGCTACCAAGGTTACTAGCAGGAACATAATTAACATTGTTGCTACTTCATATTTCATGATGACATCCAAAGCTGATCTGTTTGCCTCTATCTTGACAATGTTGCACCAGCCGTTGGATTTCTACCATCATAAGGAAGATAAGGAACTCAATATTAGGCCTCTTTTTCCTCCCTTAATCTTGCAGTCACTTTTCATTGTTGAGATGTCCCTTGAACAAAATTCTACAAGTGGTAAGCATTGAACTCCACTGTGAACAAGAGTGCATGATCTAGGCAACTCTATTCCTTGTTAGCTTACCTTTACATTCAGCTGGTCCTGCAATACAACCAGAGTTCGTTCTTTTTTTTTTTCTTTTTTTTAGAGCTAGATCAAATTCCTTTTCTAAAAAGAGTTTGCAAAATAAAATTACTGCAAACATCAATATGTTTTGTCCTTTTATGGCATATGAGCAATATAATACAAACCTAATTGCCTTCATCTAAGGTTACAGTGTTTATTAGATTTAAAAACTCAGTATTTTGCTGATCCAAATTGCTTCAAAGAAGCCATACTTAAAACTGTAAATTCTGCCTTGGTTGAAAACAGTACTACTAAATTCTGCTTTCTTGTCATCCAGTCAAAAATCTTAAATGCGTATTCTGAAGTTGATCTATGGTCATTATTATTTTCTCAGTCAGTCTGTAACTCCTACAACCAATTCTGAGTCTTCTTTCTTTGTATATGTTTTAGGTTTAATGTATCTTTGGTATATATCTAAAAACTCTTTTGACATTTCCATAACTCTTCATTATGTTTGCTCTGACATCTATTCAAGCAGCTAATAGCAATAGATAAATCTGGCTTGTGTACATGGCATATGTCAAACAACCAATTAAACTTGCATGGCTAATTACAATAATTGTGACAGTATTACTTGAATGATCAGTGAACCTGAATCAAGCACCCCTTGAAATAGTTTGGTCACCATTAATATAATAATTAATATTTGTGTTACTTTACTGTTACTAGATTTTTTTTTACATTTATAGTTTGGTCACGTTTATTTGTAAGAGTCTTTATTGTTAAGAGCTAAGAAACACAACTTCAGAATCTGTCAGCTTTATTTAACTTTACTTTATATTTTTTTTGTGGGACTTTTTTTATTTATACCAACATTTGTCAGCTTTTTAATTATCTCTCTTGCAGTGAACATATGTATTAAACCCCTTGTGTTTTGACTTACCAAGTTCCGCTTTTGACCATGTACTTTGCTAATGAAAGTGTTTTGTACTTATTCTTTTGTAACTTTGTTTTTAAGCAATCTGTTATTTATTTTAAATCTTCAGATGACAGATGACTTTTAACAAACTCTAGTGTTAAATTTAAATCACACAAGCTTCAAGGGCTGTTATTATAGAATTTTAACATGTGGCAAGTGAGGTCACTTTCTTCCAACTTCGCTCCACTAGTTCTTAATTGCTTAACGGGAGTGCTAAGCCAGCGGTGATAGAGGAAGGTTGTGTTTTGAGAGGTACTCCTGTGGTGAAGGAAGAAGGATCTAAGTCACGATGGGAGTGGACATTACAGTGTATAGAGCAAGAATTGGACAGTTTAGAAAAGTAAAATTGGTGAATAGTAAAAACAGTTTTGGAGAGAAGATGACAAACATATTGGTTTTGGCAAGTGTTATAACTTTGTTGTTAGTGATTGGAGGAATTGAGGTAAACCCCGGCCCTGCAGATATAATAACAATGCTGGAAAACCTGACTGAGAAAATGAACAAAATAGATGGCATGGAACAACGAATAGGTAAACAATTGGAAAAGATGGCAACAGATATCAAAGAAGATGTTAGAGTTGAGGTGCAGGAAGCAAGAAGGGAAGTTGAAATGGTTAAGGAAAGAATGGAAAGATTGGAAGAAAGGGAAAGAAGATTTAATTTAGTGTTCATAGGAATTAAGGAAAGAGGGTATAAATGGCCAGCAGAAGAAATATTAGAAATAACGAAGGAAAAGCTGGATTTGGAATTGTATAGATGGGAAATTATTGAAGCTTATCGAGTTGGAAGACAACTTGGCAAGAGAGCAATTATAGTGAAATTTGCAACAGCCCAATTAGTACATGAAGTACTTAAAAGAGCCAAGAAATTAAAGGGAACAGACATTTTTATTAATAAAGATTTATCACCTAAGAAGAGAGCTCTGCAAAGAAATTTGGTACAAAAAATGAAAGAAGCAAGAGCCCAGGGAAGAAGAGCTTATATTAGAAATTTCCAATTGTGGATTGACGGAGAAAAGACATCGCATCTGGACAAGAAGGAGCTAAGAGAACCTCAATCAGGCACAGAGGAAATTACTCAGCAGATGTCAACGCCAACTTTAGGAAGTACAACAGGAAGATCAAAGTCCAAGCAAAAAGGAATGGATGTGGGTGAAGACGGGGAAAGTGTGTGTTTGAATCGAAATCTGCCTGTCAGCATGGATATGAGAACGGCATATGCAGATAGGACGTCATCCAACATCCTTGCGAGAGAAGTAACAGCTGACAAAGTAATGACGTCAACAGAGGAAGCAACAGGAGGAGGAGCCACTGGAGTGACGTCACCCAAGAAAATAGTGTCACCGAGAAGAGGGGAAGTAATAGCAGCACGTAATTTGGCTTCGAAGGGAAAGAAGGCATAGCAACAGAGTAGCGGGGAGAATACATAAGGGGAAGAAGACAGCATTATATCATCCGAACATGGCAACATTCTAGTTTTAGACAGAAATAAAGCGATTCCTTCTGGAGAAGGGATACAATTAAGGAGTAAAAGAACACTAGAAATATTTAGATTTAGATCAGGCTCACAATAGAGAAGGGAGAATATAAGGAGGCTTGGATTCTGGAATTGTGAGGGAGTTAAAAACAAAATATATGCAGGGAGTTTAAATCAATTATTGACGAAACTTGATTATCTCGCGGTAGCTGAAACATGGTTAAAAGAGGACCAGGTTTAAGTAAAGGATTTTGATTTTGTAGGGATAAAAGGAGATAAGGTAGCAAGAAAGGGGAGGGCATCTGGAGGCATAGGCTTTTTTGTAAAGAAGACGTTAAGTAAAGGAGTTAAAGAAACTTGGTCAACGAGAAAAGAAATACTATGGATTGTATTAGAATAGAAACAAATAGTTGAAAATGTTATATGTATAGGTATAGTATACAATCCTCCTCTTCCTTCGCGCTTTCATAATCCGGACCTCCTTAAACACCTAGAGATAGAAATAGAAGGAGAGATATGGTAATTCTGAGATTATATTAATGGGAGATTTTAACGTTAGGATTGGCAAAAATGATGTTGGAGGGAATAGCTGGATGAGTAATGATACATTAGAGAAACTTGAGAAAATTAGATACAGCAAAAATAAGATAGCTGATAAAGGGCATATGAAATTTATAGAATTCTGTGAATTGAATGCCTTTGATATTTTGAATGGGATATATGGAGAAGATGTGAATGGAGAATATACGTATGTTAGTAATAATGGTCAAAGTGTGATTGAATATGTATTGTGGCCAATTAATATGGGGTATATTTCAAGTAATTTTAAGGTACTAAATTTAAGTTCCAACAGTGGACATTTTCCATTGATAGTAGACATAAAAACACACACAGAGCAAATAGTCTATAATTTAAGGGAGGAAAAGTGTAACATAGAAGAGTACAGTAGATACAAATGGAAGGAAGAGTATTGCAATAAATTTAGGCAGACACTAAACTCTAATTATGGCCAGATATGTCAGTGTGGAATAAGTTTTATGATAAAGGAACAAGAAATTGAAAGTGCTATGGATATCTTAAATATCATTATGCTAAGGGCTGGGGAGGAAATGAAAATGAGAAAGAAGGTTTACAAAAGAGATGAGGGCTGGTTTGATGAAGAATGTAGAGTAACTAAAAGACAAGTCAAACAGCTGCTCATAAAGTGGAGGGAATTTGGATACATAGAATTAAAGAAAGAGTATATGCAAGGGAGGGATTTATATAATTCATTACTGGAACAAAAGAAAACAAGCTGGATGAAAAAATTTGAAAGTAATTTGATACGAATCCTAAATGAAAATAATGCAAATGAGATATGGAAGGTTATGAAATCAATGTATAATAAATACGTAACAAAACCAAGTATAAAACCAGGAGAATGGATGGAATATTTTAAAAAATTGTATGGGGAGAAAAAGAGTAAAAATGAGATAGGAAATTGGGAAATAGGTAATAACTATGTAGATATACTCGATGATATAATAAGAAGTGAAGAAGTGATTCAACAGGTGAAAATAATGAAGAGAAATAAAGCAACGGGAATAGATGGAATCCCGACAGAGTTCCTTAAGGAATGGTGCACTGAAATAAACAGAGTTAAGGTTTTAGTAGACTTATTTCACACAATTAAAGTGAAGGGTTATATACCAGATAAGTGGAGGAAAGCAATCATACATCCAATATACAAAGGCAAGGGCAGTGTTGACAAACCAAACAACTATAGAGGCATTGCATTATTATCAAATGTAGGAAAAATTTTTACTGGTATTATGGCAAGCAGGATACAAACATGGGTTGAAGAATATAATATCCTCTCGGAACTTCAGATGGGCTTTAGAAAAGGGAGGAGGACAGTTGATAATTTATTTATTATAAAACCACTGGTAGATAAATACTTGAAAGACAAAAGAGGAAAGTTATATGTGGCTTTTGTGGATTTAGAGAAAGCATACGATAGGATAGAGCTTCAATTGCTGTGGCATAAGTTGTTGACTAAAGGAGTGAGTAAACAAATGGTGGACACCCTTAGAGCATTATATAAGGAAAATACTTTTTGTATAAGAGTGGAGGAAGGGGTTGTAACAAGAGAAACCCAACAAGAGAAAGGACTTAGACAGGGATGTAAGTTAAGTCCAGTCCTTTTCAATTTATATATAGATGATGTATTAACAGAAATTGGGAGAAATAATAACTCGATGCCAGTAATTAATAATATTCAGATTCCAGGATTACTGTTTGCAGATGATCTAGTTATAGGTGCAATTACAGTGAATGGCTTGAAACAATCCTTGCAAACATTAAATAATTACTGTAAAGAGTGGAGTTTAAAAGTGAACCAGGACAAGACGCAGATTGTAGTGTTCAAAAAAGGGGGAAAATTGAGCAAGTATGAAAAATGGACGAATGAGAATGAAAAGGAGTACAGGGTAGTGAGAGAATGTATTTATCTAGGAGTTAAAATTGATAGTGGTGGCAATTGGGAAATACAAAAGAAATTTGCATTGGCAAAAGGAAAAGGAGCTTTATCAGCTATTAGAAGTTGCAAATACAACTCACCTAATATAAATATTAGATGGTTAGAAAAAGTGTACAATATGATGGTTGAGGCAAAAATGCTATATGGGATAGAAGTATGGGGATTAGAAGGAGGATGGGAAGTCATAGATGAGGTGCATAGGAAATTTTGCAAAGAAACACTTGGGTTACCAAATGCAACTGTTAGGCAGGTAGCACAAATAGAGCTGGGTAGAGTGGCAAGTAAGGGAAAGATTATGGAAAGGGCATTGAAATTTTGGCATAGAATATTGAAATTGGAAGAAAGGAATTTGTTAAAGCAGTGTTTAGTATATCAAGAGAAAAGTTTAAAGAACAAGGGATGGGTAGACTGTCTCAGAAATAACCTGGAAAGTAGTGGGCTAGGGGAAATGTGGAGAAGAAGAGAAAATAATGTGAATAACTTCTGGAAGTTGGCAAGGAAAAGATTTGAGGATATAGAAATACAAAAAATATTTAGTGAAATAACTGAAAAGAGATCTTTAGTTTTCTATATACCAATGAAAGTCTCATGGGGAAGGGAAAAGTACATTGATGTGACAAATAAAGAGGAGCGAGAAGGTATTGCATGGCTGAAAGCAGGAGTATGGAGATTAAAAGGTTTAAGGAAAGGTATTCCACAAAATCAATGCCCTATATGTGGTGGAAATGAAGATATGGAACACATTTTATTTAAATGTAAAGCGACTGAAATTTGGAGAAAAGAGTATATTAATAAGAAATGGTTTAAAATAGATAGAAATGTAGCAGTAGTTGAAATGTTTCAAAAAGATAGTAAGAAGATTGGACAATTCTTATGCAAAGTGAAAAATAAATGGATATGGACAGTAAATAGACAAAATGGTGTAATAAACTAGAATTAATAAAGTATTGTAAAATATGAGTATGACCGGTAAAGAGCCAGGGCTGAACACTGGTCATATTCACCTGTATAAAGCTTAGCATAAAAAAAAAAAAAAAAAAAATTGCTTAACGGGCTCATTAAATTCAACAAAATGCTTTTGTAAGCTGTTGCTACTTTCTAATTTGAAATTGAGCAGCTTTGTTCGTAAATATAACTGATTTGCTAAGCGCTTTCTTTCAAATACTGATATTAAAGTTCCCTACATGTTTTATATTTTACATATTCATGATGGCTGTATGCAATATGGTTAGTTATTAGCATTTTAGCTTTAGCTAGGGACAGGAAAATTTTGTTTTATTTTCTAGAACATTTTAGTGTTGCTTTTTATGGTTTTTGGTGTTATTTTTCAGCGGTTTTAGTGTAATAAAGTTGATTTTAGAGACATTTTTGCAATGCATCATTTTAAAAGTTTGGTTATAAATTAAAATTACTTAATATATAAGTTATTTTAAATACAAACTTTTTATGTATCAAGTCATGAAAGCAAGCACATTATTTTTACATAAGTATCAAACTATCACAAATTATGATGCTATTCTTGCATATTAATTGCAGTTCTAACAGCCACTATGAAATGCATTTTTTTACAATATATTTACCAAGTGGATCACTGAAATGATACCATGGTCATGAGTTCCAAATTTTTGTTGCTTAGATTGTATCTTTGGTCGGTCAGAATTTCACTGTACTGTGAAAATAGTGGTTCACTTCCACATTGGAACACGAAGCCCATACTACTTGTAGAGCTACAACTGCAATGCCAACCTTCTCAGTTGAAAGTATGTGTATCTTGCAGCTGTCTGTGCGCTTACAGAATTGTGACTGCAGCAGTTGACACAAGACCTTCATTTACCACAATGTTCTTAGGATTAAAAGTCAGTAGAAGAATCGCAAATCATATATTACAAAAACTGTCACCAGAACAGTTCAAAATACCTTAGCAATACATTGGCAATAATATTACCTATGTTGCTTATAGCCAGCCAACTGTTGAATATGTATTGTATTTATCCAAATAAAAGATGACCCCCATTTTTCAGAAGTTAGTTTTGGAATTAAGCTTACCATCTATGTCAAAAGAAGATAACTTAATTTTTGAATGAAATTTAAAGTTTTTGAACAAACTAAGGGACACTTAGTTTATATATCAGCACAATTGTTTACTATTCAATGAATAAGATTTTGACATACCTAATATAACACACCATTGTAAAAAGTTTTATCTAAATTAATAATTTGCATGGAAATTGACATATTGATGGTGAGGGAAATATAGAAATGTACGGTAGAATGTAACAACAGCAGCGGCAGTACATGTTACGATGATGAATACGATTTTCTTTGTAATAAATTTTACCTAATTTGAATTTGTGTGTAAATTCACATTTTGGGTGGCAAACAGAAATGTACCAGATATGTGATCAGCTAAACCTCTGTCTTTGTGCTTGACCGTTGGTTCCCAATCAACATTATACTGATATGAAAGAAGGACCTCTGTTTTTACTTTAGTCACAGAGAGAAATCTTTTCCCTAATGAGAATGCTTATAGCCCTGTTAACAGTGAATCTTTTGGTGTGAAATGAAGACACAAAATCTGCTGCATTGGTTACAACCTTGGTGGTAAGCATTACCATTTCCCACAGGGTTCACCACTGCCATACCAGCAGAGTTTGAAAGTTGGTTTTTGTTGCATGCTATGTGGAAAACATAAATCATGAATGCAAGATGACCAGTAGTTTTGGACACTAATATTTTGGAAAAAAACATTGTGTTAAATACAGCACTTATTCTGCCAAAAATATTTGTAGTATTATATCACCACCAAACTTGAATCTTTCACTCTTGGTAAATCAACTTTAAGTCAAAATTCTGTCATTTTTTTACCTGGATAAATCACATATCATTAAAAAATCGTGCAAATACAGTATTTTGCATAAAAACCTCATTTTCACAGTATTTCATTATTTAAAATAGGCAAATTCCACCATTTTTGGATTTTCAAAGTATATTCTCACTATGTTTTCATGATTTTAATTTTTTCAGTATATCATTTAAACAAAATTTTCCCATCTCTAGCTTTAATATTTTTTCTTATTCAGCCCTGTTTACTTCTTTTGAGTGCTTTAATATCTTTTATTGTATTTAAGTCATTTTATTCTAATAGTATTTCCATATGGAATTTTCAATTGCTAAAATCGTTTCCACTGAATCGTTTCTAGATGAACTTTAGAAGTGATTTTTTTGTTTTATAAGTTTTATCAATTTACTTATTTTCAGTTGTTTGTTTCCTTGTCAAACCTTATTGTTCTTTGCCTCTCAAACTGTAAGTTAAATTGTAATGGAGGTGGGCTATGTTTGTTCTTTTTGAATAATTCCCTCACAGTTGAGGTTTAATATGAACTATGTTGAACTACAAAAGGAACTCTTACAGTACTTCTACTTAGACATATATTTAATAAGAAAAAGAACACTTTTACTTTCCCTCACAAAGCCCAGACAAATAAGCATACAACTATGGCTTTACACAACAATAAAATCAAATTTTAATCAATAATGATAGCATTTCAGGATAGCAATAGTACTCAATCAATTGCATTCATTAGAGTTTAAATGCAACAATGAAGAAAGTTTAAGGCTAAAATCATCTTTTTGAATAATTATATCACTTTTGGAAATGTTGCACTTAGCTGTTTTAATAATTATCTACAATTATTGCACAAACTCTCTCAAAATCTTTTCATCACACTGCTGCACAAGTTTAAGTGTGCTACTGAAAATAAATGTGCTAAGGTTTCTTCAAGCCAAAGGATTAGACTGTTGTTCTCTAAGATACATATATATCATCAACTACCTCATACAATATAAAGGAAAGCATACTTATATTTTGTTACTCAGCTTTTCTGAAGCAATTTAAGATTTACCAGCTCTTGAATGTAACACCTAATATTACCATCCACCATATATGCTTTGTGCAGACAAAATATTGCAAAGTTAGTGGGAATTTACAGGTTTAAAAGTGATGAATTTTTTATCATATAAAATTAAAGCAATTCAAGAAGACCTTTAAAAGTTGGAATTGTTTTTCAATATATATCTGAACTTTTTCCATAGGTTGTGTATTATCCCAAGTGAAAATAGCACACAAAATTGCAGAGTTTGAAAATATAATTTTTAATACTTTGTGTCACTATTTGCTGAAAAGTGCTCCATGCTTTGTAATTTGATAGAAAGTTAGTTCCTGTATTTTTGACAATGCAGATAATTTTTATTAAAAACAATACATAGAATTATAGTTAATGAAAAGTTTTTAAATTTAAAATTATTTTAGAAATTGGGGAAAATATAAAAGCAAGGTTTTAAAGTTAATTTACAAAGCTGTATTTATACAATGGAAATATTCAAATGAACTGAACTTTAAACAAACATTTCAGAACATAAACGTTTCATCAAAGTTGGACACTTTCATATAAAGGTCATTTTTAAGTATAAGAAATGCTCAAAATAATGAAAGGGAAAAATGAACCCCAAGGTTTTTTACTTACTAAAATGTTTGTATGCTTGGAGTGTTTAGTATATAAATGGTAAGATTTAAAATTACTGAATTTTGTAATTAAAGCATATTATGAAACTTGATTGTACAGAGAAAAACAATCAGAACCAAAAGTTAAACATTGTTTTCTGTAATTTTTTATCAAAATTTATCCCAAGCTATATCTTAAATGCTTATAGCATACAGCATAATCAATTTAGTTGTTAAAGAAGGTTATGATAAATCAACAGTGGAATCTGAAGTTATAATTAGAATAAAAAGTTTTTTTTAGAAAATATAACATTTGTTTGTTTGTTTTACAGTCGCCAGTAACTGCTCTCACTTGGGGCCATAATGACAAGAGACTTTTTGTGGCAACAGGTCCCCAAGTTCACATTGCGTGGGTTTCCCGTCGTGTAGCATCACTGCAATTAATGTGCCGTTTGCGCATTCACTCTCAACTAAGCCATGAGAGCCAAGTGGCAGTCTTACCTTTACCACCAAGAATTAAGGCTCTCATATCTAATTTGTTTGCTCAAACCATCAGGGTAAGTTGCATTCTAAAAGAAAAGAAACTTTTCACTTATTAGAAGTATCTAATAAGTTTAGTTTAGAGTTCATAAATACTCTTCATGTATAGAAACTTTTCATTCACATAATATTATTGATCCTTCTCTTTCCATGCAAGTGAACTCTTGGCAGCGAGTTATACAAAATGGCTTTGTCCCATATCACATTAAAATGTATTTATTTGTAAACTAAAAAATTGAATTTAAGCAATATCTCACCCCTATCAAGAAGGAATCAAGAGGACTAGAGACATTGCACTGCAGTTCGTGCAATAAACTATTGTGTGGGAAAATAAAATGACATGAAAAAATGATTGCTACTAAGAAGCAAATTATCATAATGTCACAAATAAGGTGTAGAGATGCAGGATAGAATCACTCATCGTAACACTTGAGTTAGGGAGTTCGATGCTTCCGTGTCTATTGTGAGTAAAGGATATGTTGCGGGGTTGGAAATCTCCCATAATTTCACATTTAAGTAAAGCTTACACGTTTGTCATGTGTTGTAGGAATTGAGTTTATTACTAACATATATGTGTCTCAGGTAGTTTGGCCCTACCTTTATGAAGTGTTGCATCTTTCACCACTCTGGAAGGTGCAGCTTAGCCAATAATGACAATCTTCAATGATTGTCGCTATCATGAAGCCTCCTCATCCATCAACGGCTCAATCCAACTGCCCGCTCCATGCGGGTAAAATGGTCGTTTATAGTTTTGGTCAATTTCTGGTCAGGACGGAAATTGGGAAATCATGTCAACTCAGAAATGTAATTATTATACAATTTAAGCTTTTGTTATTTGAAATACCTGTCGTTACTGGATGCACTGCATCCACCAGGATAATCTCAAGCCAGGAAAACTACCTATGTATATCCTGCACGTTCAGGTGAGTGGAACATTTCAGCATTAGTGAAAGAGTGAGTTATTCAGAAATATTAAGCGACTTTAACACATTGGAACCCAAGCCCGAGTATAGGTCGGGCCATCAAAATGTTCATGAGGCCCAAGCATAGCTCGGGCAGGTATCTCTAATGCTTTTAATGCAATTCCATGACCTTAACTCGGTCGTGGGCTATGCAGCAAAGAACATACATCAGTTATCGTTTAGTTGTCTGATTTGTGCTGCCATCTGTCCTTGCTTTAGTCAACTATTAAGAATTTTAGGAGATTTAGTAATATTGGCTGCTCTCGGGTAGTCATGCCATTTTCTTTGAAGGTGAGGATCTGTTTGTTACTTTTGTGCTCTTAAATGTTAAAATGTTGCATTTTCCTCGATTTCTATGAACTGAAGCTGAAATTCAGGATGCAAATGAAGCTGTGGAAAACTCTGATTCCGAGGGAGAGTTTTTTGAACACTGAATAAATGGAGTGTAAGCAGCTTTAAGCAGTTTTGTTTTTCAAACTCATATTTGATACTTGTTGTAAATTTAAAATAAAATATTAATACGGAAGTTATGACTATTTTCTTACTTGTTGAGAAACCCTTGAATGCCATACTTTTAGATTGTCCCAATATTTTTTGGCAGATTTGATTGATGTTCTGTAAATAATAACTCAAATTAGGCATAAAAACCCTGGGTTTCTTGGCACTTCAACTACCGAAATGCCTGGGCTTCAATGTGTTACATAAAAAAATTACCAAATCATTGGTCACTTTAAAAATAACATGTACAAATTTAAAACATAACACAATGATGTTTGGAGGAATTTAGTAACAATGACAGTCAAATTATTTAAAAACCATGTCAGGGCACATAGAACTCACAACCTGGGAAAACATCCTCATATGGAAAAACAAAGATCATGTAATAAACTTTGAAATCCCGCCAAGTAGACAGCTTAGTTAAGTTCATCATTTTGCCACCAGAGAAGAGAACACAAGCGGTTGGACCCGTGAGGTTGAAAATGGAAGCAAAGGCTTCCAAAACTAGATTCCTTTTAATAAAAATGTAAGTGAAGTAGTGTTAAAAAATCAACTCAAAAAATTAATATCACATATTATAAAATGTACTTCAGAAAATTTAAAAATATAATTTTTAAGTGATAAAGCAAAATTTTGACTGTCATAATAACTTGTAATATGTAGAATATGTAGAGGTACTGCACCAGTGGTTTTGTTGAACCTGGAAAATCAAAATAAATGTGTGTATGTGGTGTAAAAATGCAAATGTACAAAAATCCAGACCTGATAGAAAACACATCTCGTTTGATGAACTGCTGCTGCAGTGTGTCTCCAGCATTGTCTGATGATCCTCATACTAACTTAACTTGCTGAGGACCAAGGTGTTTATTTTGTGTCCAAAGTTTTTTAAAAAATGAAGAGCAAATCTCAAAAAATAACATTGAAGCTTATATTCCATGATTGTGTTAGAAAAAGTGTAAAGTTAAAGAAACAATAAGTTGTAAACTTTTATTGAAATTTGAATTAATTGCAAATGCATACTCTCTGGGTCTTGTACTTCACTACAAGTTTTAGGTATTTTATATTTCACATTTTTCTCCACTGATTTAGCATATTTTAATTTATTAATTAAACAAGATGAGAAAAGAATAGTTTGCTCTGGAATGGAATAGATTTTAATGGTATATTTATTTTAAACGAATGGTGTAAGGAAAGAATAGTTTGCACATGAAAGGAATACATTTTAATGTGTTTATTTTAAAGGAATGGTACAAAGTTTGCATGCAAAAATATTATATTTTAATGTATTTATTTTAAAAGCACCTCACAAGGAAAGTGTAGTTTCGTGAAAAGAATACACATCATTTATTCATTTTAAAGGAATAGTGCAAGGATAGGGAAATTTACAAGTTAAAGGAATACATTCCAATGCCTTTATTTTCAAGAAAAATGGTGCAAGGGAAGAATAGGAGTTGGATAGGTAGAGTCTGACTGAAAAATTCAATGCCATGGCCGGCATTTTAACCACGGATCTCCCGGTCTCTAGCCAGTTGCTCTTTCACTGAGCTACCATAGCAACATGCCAGCATAGCATTGAATTTTTCAGTCTGACTCCACCTATCCAATTCCTATCCTGCACACAGCTTGTATGAAAAAACAATTAATCCAATACCAATTGACCATAATAGTTGTCTATACTATGAATCCTGGGACTTAAATACTTACAACATAGTTGCCATTGGGGTTGGGATCACCTTGTGGTTTACCAGGAATCAGTTGAGTAATTCAATGCTATGCCAGCATGTTGCCATGGTAGTTCAGTGGCAGAGCAACCCAGCCATGGCATTGAATTTTTCAGTCTGACTGTATCTAACCAACTCCTGACCTACACACAGCTTGTGTGAAAAAACAATTAATCCAAGGAAAGAATAGTGAGCACAAGAAAAGAATGCATACATGTATTTACTTAAGAAGTCTTGTGGTTGGAGAAAACGTTTTCCTGGTTGCAGTGACAAGGTCAGAAAGGAAACCTTACAGGGGGCACAAACATGATTGGAAATGATGGACAAGTGAGACCTAAATAGTACACATTTGCCAAATGAGTCTAGGTAATCATGACTTATTACATAGAAAAAAGCCTGAGCACATTTATTTCTATTAAAATTCTGCATTTATAATGAATCAACCTGTATGTATTAACTAAGGAGGAGAGGTACTAAATTATGCTGAAATATGTTATATGCTATATGCTCCAAGCATTGGGCAAGGTTTTGGAGCAGGTAGATGTTATTTTAATATATGTTGAAACAATAAAACTGCTCTAAAAGCACACAGGAATATGAAACAGTATACAAGAGGCCCAAGCATTGTTTAGTTTGTGTTATAGAGTTACTAGCTTGGAGACGATTTCATTAATGATTTGAATTTAGTACTAAATCGTATTTTGAATTCTCTTTTAGATAGTGTACTATAAGGGATTAGAAATTTCTCTAAACACTCTTCACTCTTCATTCTATTCTCCCTTTTGGATGTGAAATCCCTTCATATCATATAATTTTCTGCTCTTGCTCTGCCCTTCGTGTAAAATAAGTGGTATTTTATTTTATATGAAGGCAACTGCTTAATGTCATCTGAATATAATTTATGTTGATGCTCATAGCTATATTATTAAGTTTATTATGTTAATGTGTATAATGTAAATAGTAGTGTAAAATAATAAGTTCCTAATATTTTAATGAAATGGCCTAAAGTCCCATTAATTTTATTGTATTCTACTCTATTCTTTTGAAGGGGAGGTACACAATTGATTTTTGCTCATTTGTAGATGAAAATGTTACTTCATCTGTGAATATAATCATATTCCAGCTGTGTTTGATATTTTCTTCTGTAAATTTGAGTCAAATGAGTATGATAGTCCTTAAGGCACCAAGGAAAACTAAAATTAATTCTTATTTTAGATAAATGCTAAGGGGTTGCTTCTCCTTGAAATACAGCATCCTGCTGAACCATGTTGACAACCACATTTACCTTATGACACAGATAGCCAGCAATGTTTATTGTATCTGTGCTCAGCCATAACAGAAGTATGATTGTTGACAAATCAGGCAGCACCAATGAAGAATGAAGAATGAAGAAGCTAACAGAAGAATGAAGAAGCCAATAATAGAAACAGAAAGATTACACATCCAGTATTAATTCAATCAAATATTTAGTTATTCACTTTAGGATACTTATTAATATGGGATTAGTAAATAATTGTGTGTGCGTGCTCAAGAACTCAAAAACATATATTTATGGTGAAATCTCGGTATTGAATTTTCCACACCATACTATGTACGTAGTATGTGTAAAGTAACAACAATGTTTCTTTGTTTTGAATGCATTTGTATACAATTTATTTCATTATAAGGAAACTTTGCTGAAGTTGTTGTGGATACATCTATGAAAGTTTCTTAATTGGTAAAACTATTTTACAGTTGTTGGTGTAAGAGTCATTCCAAACACACGCATGCACACACGTTCTCTCTCTCTCTCTCTCTCTCTCTCTCTCTCTCTCTCTCTCTCTCTCTCTCTCTCTCTCTCTCTCTCTCTCTCTCTCTCTCTCTCTCTCCTCCCTCTCAAATTAATTAGAACAGAATATTCACAACATTTTTCATGCTTTCATGAATTTAATCTTAAATTATTTCCAATTTACATTTCTTAATACTTCATGTCCTCCATTCTTTTTATAAGTTTCGTTACATGATTAGACATTGACTCCACAAAATTGAAACATGCATTTTTTAATTAAAGCTAATATCAAACATTCTTTTGTGGAGTAGTAAAATTTTGCAAATCTCTTTTAGCAAATAACCCACAAATTTTCTATGGGGTTAATGTCAGGCAAATTCCTTGCCCAATCAAGCACAAATGTTATCTTTGAAGGTATTCTTCACTAGAAGTGTCCAGAGAGCTAATTTTTACTGAAAGATTCCATCACCTTCCGGAAACCTTTGCTAGCGCAGTGTGGCATTTCTAGAATTTGCTCTGGGGATGTCAAGAATATTTTTAAAGTTGAAGTTTCGAGCAGTTTGGAATTACTCTATCTCATCACCACGTCAGAGTTAAAATAAAAAGAAAAAAAATAAAAAAAAACTGCAATTGAATAGTCGTCCATGGTTTAGGGGTAATATGCTAGCCTCTTGTTCCCAAGATTGTGGGTTCAAATCCGGCAGAGGCAATGAATTTTTTTTGGGCATAAAATCCTTAGCATAGCTTTCTTTGGAAGGGAAGTAAAGGCGTTGGACTGATGCCATAGATTTACAGCACATAAAAGAACTTCAAAACTGATAAAGATGCCTCTGAGCAAAATTAAGTGGTCTTTCATGTTTAAATGGGACGCTGAGAACCGTAGCATTAAAGAGCTCCGTAAAATCTCACTTTCTATTTTTACATGATCAATACAAACTTATTTTTATTTTTGGACTTTTTATTTAATTTTAGACAATATTGCAGATTACCCAGAGCAAATAAAAGGAATGAAAGAGTTTCAATAGTACATTCATTTGTGATCTAGTCATCTATTTTATATCACTTAATATTTTTGTTTAAAATTTGATTAATTTTTCAATCTTCATATTTTATGTTTAGCTTCTATTTTTAGTATCTCTATCATATGCAATGTACATAATAGGTAGAGAAAGTATTGCATTCAATCCAGAAATTCAATGGTAATATTTTATCGAAAATATGTTTTGAGGACACATGAATCCCAGAAATAGCATTTTTAGAATAATATCTGTGTTTGAGTCTGTGAACAACTATAAACAAAAGTAGGTTAAGTACAAATCTTGGTATTTGTGTTTGGCATCTTTCAAACATTGGATGCAAAGCTTTTTAGGAAAATTCCCCATCCATCCTAAACTATCACTTATATGAAATATTTTTGAAATTATTTTCTCAATAATGGCCCTAATGATTTGGATTAAATGCCATGTATTAAATAAATATAGAGGCAAATAAAATGTATAGTTGTCTTGAATTTTTTGGGAATAACCTCTGAAGCCTTCTTCATTCTGGAGGACTTAAGCAAAACGATAAACCATAAAATATAGATAAAAAAACTAGCCAGTAGTGATGTATTGCTCAGTTTTCATCTTGCCTTCAGTTAGAATTAAAAGTCCTAGTCCTTCATAGGTGAACCAGCCCCAGAGTATTTTCTTCTCAAGTTGTTTTACAATCATTTAAAAATGTGCTGAATTTGTTATTTGCTTGGTGCACATACAGAACGTTCTGACCTTGCACTTCGAAATGAGTCTAATAAGAGAAAAGAACTTTTTTTCCAGTCTTGCAATGAACACTTGCTCATAAGAGGTGGTGTTTCATATCATTGATTATGTAAGATGATGTTTCTTTGCAGGTTTTTGGGCTTTTCTTCCAAATGCTGAAAGTTTACAATGGACATTAAATGTGTCTAGATCCACTCCCCTGTCCCTCACAGCAGTGAGCCTGACAAATAATTCTATATATAGTGGCTATACCAACAGCAAACTTTGTAGCTATCTCTTGTTGCATCATAGAAGTATTTTGTGCTAATGCCAGAAACATACTGCTTCCTGGGAATCACAGACTGAAATTTAGGAATATTACATGAGAACTATAAAGCTCGACCACATCCAAATAAATACATGTTTAAGCTGAAAACAAACTCCTATACAACAATTGTTATTTGAATCAAGCAACATGGCCAGAGAGCATTTCATTATAAGCACTATGCTGACAATTGTTTGGGAAAATGGAGCAAAATTTATCTTGTTCTGCTTAGTTTGCTCGGGGCTGTGTGTGTGTGTGTGTGCGTGCGTGTGTGTGTGTGTGTGAGAGAGAGAGAGAGAGAGAGAGAGAGAGATTAGCACAATAATAAGAATACATGGTGTGTGAGTCAGATGCAGCTATATTCTACAAAAAAATTATGAAAATTATAAATGTGAGAGAGAGAGAGAGAGAGAGAGAGAGAGAGAGAGAGAGAGAGAGAGAGAGAGAGAGAGAGAGAGAGAGAGAGAGATTAGCACAATAATAAGAATACATGATGTGTGAGTCAGATCAGCTATATTCTACAAAAAATTATGAAAATTATAAATGTGTGAGAGAGAGAGAGAGAGAGAGAGAGAGAGAGAGAGAGAGGGGGGGGGGGCACAATAATAAGAATACATGGTATGTGAGTCAGATGCAGCTATATTCTACAAAAATTACGAAAATTATAAATGTGACAATTTGTTCTGTTTCCAATTTACTCATACAATGTATGGGAGCAGATTAGGGATTTGATTATTGATTGATATTTAATCTAAATAATCATTGTTTAATATTTTACTTTTATGAACAAGAGTAAACTAATTTATAACTTCACGTTATATTTAACTGTATTATAGTTTAAATATAGTTTGCAAATAAAATTGTATGATTTGCCCATTTCATACATTACTTAATCTCATTATATATAATTCCTAGGTATTACGTACTTTACCTATGAATAACAATGGATAAAATATTTTATTTATTCCCTCTACATTCCCAGTATTTATAGAATAATAACATATTTATATTACTATATTTCACATAGTTTAGCAGTAGTTTGTGTATGATGCAATAAGCGGTGTTTATTGTGAATATGTTGTCATTACAAAGCATTTTTTGTTATCAATTAATTATTGATAATACATATTGATATGTATTATGATAGTAAATACAGCTGAACTTGGCTAATCCAAAGTTGACGGGACCAAGAGAAAAATCCAATTATTCAGGATTTCGAATTCCAAAAGTTTGATTTTTTAAAAAGTTTTTTAATTCAAACAGGTCTAAATTGAATGAAATTATAAGAAGGATAACATTAGAGTGTGTATTTACAGTTTTGTAACATTAAAACTCAGGTTCAACTCAGATTCAAAGTTTTTTAAAGAAACTTGAATGTTATCTTTGTTTGTTTTTAGCATTTAACCTTTGAGTCACACAAAACACTTCCAGTTTATTGAGTGATTGGAACATTGTTTCACTCGCATTGTTTTGTCCCTCAACATAACACAATTGTTGTAAGTGATCCATGGCCTGAGCAATTGTAGGAATTGTTTTCACAGGTTGTTCTGGTTCTTCTTTATCTACAGTTTGTGTGTTCATGACATTGACCAAAATGTCCACACTGGTTAGCTCTTCACAAACTGCTAATTCACTGTCCAAGTGCGCAAAATCCTCATAGAGAACACCTGTTTCAGAATTACATCTTCCCAGTTTTCAAGTGTAGGTGCAATCATTTCGTTTTCTTCAAGGCCTTCAAGTCCAACATGACAGAAGCTGGCCTTTTGGAAACAGTTGGTTTCACTTGGTCGCACACACTACTACACATACAAACTGCTCCAAGCACATTTATTTTGAATTTGTCACTCTTTGTCCAAATTTGCTTCTAACAGAAGATTCCAGAATACCAGACGCCTGTAGAAATGCTTGAAATTTTGTATTACTCCCTGGTCCATTGATTGCACTTCTGATATCATATTGGGGGGGGGGGGTGGAACAAAACTTTAATATTTCCTAACAATGGAATACTGTTATGGGCTGTGCAATTGTCAATAAACAGTAAAGCTGTGCAATTTTGTTTGCAAAACTTTTTATCTAGCTTCAAGAGCCATATTCTGAAAATTTCACTCACCATCCAAGCTTTTTTATTAGCTTCTAATTCCACTGGCTTAGATGTAACATTTTTAAAGCACCAGGGATTGGCTGACTTTCCAATCCTTAGTAATGGAAACTTTTCAATGCCCCCCATATAAGCACCAATCAGGAGTGTGATGTATTCTTTGCCTAGTTGTCCCTTCCTACAGCGTTCTCCTTTAAATGCAAGTGTTTTATCAGGTGTACATTTATAAAACAGCCCCAATTGTATACATTGAATATATCTTGGAGATTCCAAACTTTCTTACAATGTCACACTTTTTTTAAACTTTTTTCCACTTCGCGAATGGCTGCTGCCTTTTCAGCTTAAGTATGAGTTTTGTAATTTACACATTTAGGTTTGGAGAGAGCCATTGTTGGCTCAGTTCACTACTTAAACACACACTGATGATTTTGATGTACTGTGTAAGCTGTTTAAAAATGCTCATTTTACTTGCAAGGGAAGTTATTTGGTGCAAATGTAGGCCAACATGTGACTGCAGGAAGACAGAATTGAAAGGGGTGCAGTGTTCACAATGACAAGTGCCTTAGCTGGCAACAAGCTCCTAGAATTGCACAAAGAAGCTTGAGTAACCTACATTCCTTACCAGCAGAAGAGGGAATTGGAACTACAATATGATACATTTCCTGGAATTTAGCAAGGGAAGGGAATGGGACCACAGTAAGGCACAATCCCTGAAATCTATCCAGCAAGTTTGACTAACCTATAATTTTTTCACTCACTCTTGTTGAATATTATATGAAATTATCCAAAAAAATATTGATTTACAGAAGACTTTTTAACATTGCTTTGTAAAGGAATGTCAAGAGACCATGCTAAAAGCTCGAATTTTTCACAATTTTGAATTAAAAACATTAAAATTAATCAAGTTTGACTGTATTGATATGAATAAATGAAAAGAGATTGGCTGCTTTACAATGCAAGCAAAAAGGCATCACAAGCTTCAGAAACCTACGAGCAATGGGAAGTAAGAGTGGAAACCTTTGAGTGTGCGCTGATCAAGTCTGTTAATCTAATGAACATTCAATGGAAAATGAGTATGCATTGCTCAAGCCTATTGATCCAAAACAGACAAGCAACAGGAAACTGTTCGAGTACACACTGCTCAATCCAGACGATCACTGATTTAAATTTTTGTACAATCCATGATAATGATCATTATGTACAGTCTTCATCCAAGTATAGTTATTGGTGAAGATAAGTTATGGATATATTGCAGTGCTCTTAAATTTAAAAGTGAATTACCAGGATTGTATTGCCTGAGTGGAAAAGTCAAATTATCAGTCAGTTGAAACATTATCAATGTGTTATCAGGTGAAGCAAGCCAAGCAAAGCATAGCAAATATAAAATTCATGTTTCCAAATGATATCATTCAATGCAACAAATATTGTGTGCAAGAAGTGGATATCAACATTCAAAGTGTAAGGACAAAATTTATCATCATGTTGAATTTATATTACAGATTTATTTTCTTCAAATTTATTTCATAATAAACACTGATAAACAAATTGATCAACATGATCAATTTAATATGAGCACTAAACTAGAAATTGTTGCTGTTTTACTAATTTTGTTTGAAGTACAAAACAAATGAATTCAATTTTTCAGAGCTGCCTTTGAACAAATGCCTACTGATAACTACAAAGTTATAGTTACAGCAGGCAAAACACCTGTCAGCCAACACAAAAGACAATACAATACACCAACGATTGAAGTGGAGGTCTTTATAGTTGACAAAGAATTTAAGTTGCATGGTGATGTTCAGTGAGTTTCAAAAACTCACTCTTCATTAGATTACAATATGCAATTTTATTTAGGCAAGAAGAAGATGAATATAATTTCAACATCATATTGAGAAATCTACAAACAGGTGAGAAAATAAATAAGAAAGTCAGTGCTATGAATTACTGTTTGTATCAATTGATGATAATCAAATATTTAAATGGTGACAATAGTTCCATCAATACAGTGTCAATATATATATGCAAAAATTGAGTCCTAATGGCTTGTCTATATTTGATTAAATCAACTAAGTCCATTACTTGATGAATGGGGAAAAATGGTAATACTACTGGCTACATTTTCAGGGAGTCCAAGGCACATGCATGGATACATGCAATATGCAGTAACACATGTTAATATATATGGTCACTCATGTGTTCAAACAAAAATTTAAATCTAATGGGTTTCATTGTCATTGTTTTTGAAGAGACATGCCATTGGATGCATTCTGTTGAATGGTAAGAGGATTGTGTGTGCATTACGATTTGACTGATTGAAAAAGTCCCACCAGATCAAATTAAAGTCATGTCAGCAGGAATACCAGACATTGACATTGATCCAAAGTTATTTGAAGTCATCACAAACATGATTCATGGTCCATTGGTTTACTGAACAACAATGTACTATGCATGTCTGAAAGGAAATGCATGAGACTTGCGAGACACTCGCTGACAATGATGCATATCCACTCGTATCATCAATGATCAATTGAAAATGGCAGAAAATCCATCACTTTAAAAGTCAAAACAATAATATTAAAGCCAATAATTGTTGGGTTGCAATGTATTTGCCATTACTCCAAAAAATATACAAAGCACATGTCAATGTTGATTATTATAATTTGGTGTAATTGATCAAGTAAATTTGTATTTGTTCAACAAAAGAAGCAATAAGAGAAATGCAATTGCATCTATCAATGAAATTGATCAATATCAACTGGAATACTACATTAGTACCAATGAAGCAGTTTGGAGCATTTTATCAAGTTCAGTCCATGAATGATAACCAACATTTGTTCACTTGTCAGTGCACCTTGAAAATGAACAGTGTAGCTCACAACAGTAAATGCATGTGCAAGAGCATTGTCATCATTGCCAACAACATTAACTGTGTTTTTCTAATTGTGCAGGGACTGTGAAGTGCCAACATACTACACACGGAATGAATCAGTGAAAAAGTTTCAATGTTGTGCAACCAAGATCAAGCAGTTAAAGTACAGCCATTTTATTTTTGACCAACATATTAGGCTGTCTGTTCACCCACATCATGTAGAATGCTTTTACTTATGATTATTGTTAATGTATGTGGATTGACGTCCTTCCAAGAATTAAGAACAGTAAACAGTTAGGTATGTGTCACTTATTATGAAGCTTGTCAAGATATAATATTCTCAAAAATGTACATTGTTCACTCACTCACTGATGCATCAGATAATGCTTCATCACAGCAAATGTGTGTGTTATTTGCAATCATATTGAATTTGAGCTTTCCAAAAGAACTGGGAAATATGCAGAGTTGAATGGATATTATACATCGTTTGCATGCAAGGAATATAAATCCAGAAATTCAATTCACATCAAATGTGTATGATGAGGTATTGGTTTTGGCTTAGGGCTATTTGGCCATTGTTAACAAAGAACTGATAAAATTGGGAGTGGCTATGCCGAATTAATCTGCAAACAGCCTTTTTGATTGTCATTTGCAATGAGAAACACCAATAATATTGTCAATTGGGTGCATTTGTTCTGAAATTGATAACAGAATTATGTATGCAAGTCGAAGTAATGGGTTTTATTTTCTAGATATGCCCGGAGGCACAGGTAAATTTTTTTCTATTTCACTTATTTTGTCAATCATACAATCATGAAAAAAAATTGCACTTGTAATCATACACTTGGATTGTAGTAACTCTTTTCGATAGTAATCAAACAGCATATTTAGCACATTGACTGTACTCTCTAAGGCAGGAGAGTTACTGGCAGCTGGAGCACTTCTACAAGTACCTGTAGGTCACATTCATCTTCTGGCTGTTGAGCTTCAAGAAGCTGGGGGCCAGGCTTCAGAGTGCAACTTCACATGAGACCATCATAAAGGGAGGAGCCACAACAATGTAGATGACATATTTCCAGCATATTTTAGACAATTTCTTTATATTGAGAGTCTTTCACATTGCCCAGAAATTTCTTAACAACCTCTCTGAATCCATTCCACACATCTTTATCAATTTAATTCATACTCCTGGTAAAATTAACCTCTTTTCATAAATTTCCTTATCAAATACTCCTTCTCTGATTTTAGGTGTGACAGTGAGGAAACTTTGTGCATATGTACTGGGAGCAAGGGCAACTTTTGACAAGTGAATTGTTTCATAATGCCAAGTAATGGAGGGACAATCAACAAGAGGCACAGGTTCCAATTGCAGGACATTAAGTCAGTTGTTCCTCACCTTGCCATCTCATTAGCAAAGAAAACAAGGGCATTTTATTTTGTCCTAGTAACAGACCAATGACCTTCAAGTCACCACATATTTGTCACTCATGGTCACAGTACTTAATTTTCTCAAAAACACTCTTCAGACTCTCTTAGGTGAATAGAATGTGTCGCCATTATGAACTAACAGTGCCTTAAGATTTTGTTTTGAAAATCAATTAAAAAATGACATCAGATACTTAGTTCATATGCCTCTTTGCTCTACTGTTGAATAAGATTACATACAACCACACAAAACACAAATTGATCCTTTCTGTGTAGTACTTGTGGAACTGCATTTTTGATTCCTATGCCATGAAAATGTAATGCCAGGTGATAACAAATACTTCTGTATACTTGATCCCACATTTTTGTTTTATGAGGTCTAAATCCCTCACTAAATCATTTAATTCAAATTGATTAATGTGAATTGTCAAATTCTTCTTCTCATTCCTCCCTTTTCAGATTCACTAAAATTGAGGTTTGCTGGTGGTGTAGGTATGGGCACTTTGGTATAAGTCATGTATCTGAGTTCAGATTTTAATATTTAATTCCTGTCTTATTTTCTTTAGCAACTTTGCACATGTAAAAGTAACAACGAACGTGGTGATTATGTTGCTTTCTCCACATCATTGTTTTGGCAAACGATATTGCCTTTTGTTTCCCTTCATATCAACGTAATCATTCAACAAAACAGTTGCATGCAATATGAGTCACAGATGATTTATCCTAATCAACTTTCTCTTTGAAATGTGAGTAATATTGTTTCTTTATTTGTAAGTCTATTTTATGTAAGTTCCCATCCAACATGTTACATCTATAAATGCAACAAAACTTCTGAGGACTTTGTAGACACTGTCTCCTGTGTAATCCTGATGAAGCCATAATTTTTATTTTAGCGCCTCACATATAGAATATGAAGATGCTCATTAACACAAGTTTTCAGTTCAACTGAAGTTGAGATCTATGATAGTTGTAAATGTAAATACCTCACAAGAAGAAAGACCTGAGCAATAGAACAAAACTATAATTGCTGGGAATATAAGGGAGGATGGGAGTGAGCCAATTTGGAAGAAAATCAACAACAGATTTAGCATAGCATAACGAAGCGTAACAATAAGTTGCATATGTTGAATGAATTTAACACCATACACATGAAGGGCGTTCAATAAGCACTTAGAAAAAGATAGAAAAATAAATTATTTTTGGTAGTTTTTTTTTTATTTTTCAACTTAATCTCATTTTAGCATGATACACTTCCCAACATTTCTCCAACTATTTTGAGCCTTCCAAAAAGTAGGATTTTGGCAGGTCCTCAAAATAGGCATCTGTTTGGGAGATGACCTCTTTGTTAGACATGAATTGTTTTCCACCAAGTCACTTTTTGAAAATGAAAAAATTCACTGGGGGCCAAATCTGGTGAATACAATAGATGTTGTAATTTGAACCTTAATTCTACAATTTTTCATCATCAAACTGTGCAGATGTGCACAGGTGTGCACCCTTGTATTGTCTTGATGAAAGAAAATCTTTTTCTTTGCCAGATGAGGGCATTTTTTTCTTAATTTCTCCGTTCAAACAGTGCAATAACAAATGTATAATACTCCTCGTTTATCACACTTCTTTTCTGCAAGAAATCAATGTAGATGATTCTGCATGCATTTCAAAAATCCAAGGCCATCACCTTGTCTGCAGATTCACTCCTTTGCCTACCTTGGAGCCAGTTTGCCTTTAAAAACCCACTGTTTCGACTGTACTTTTGTCTCTGGAGTAGTTGTGTAACCATGTTTTATCCACAGTTAAGTATCAGTGCAGAAACTTGTCAGGATTGTGACAGAAAAGTGCCAAACCAGGTTCTGTATTGATCACACGACTGCATTTATTCTCCATTAAGAGCAAACGTGGCATCCATCTTGTCGAGACCTTTGCCAGATCTAATTTTTGGCACAAAATTGAGAACACTGTACCTTGTGATATGCCTGTGGCCTCTACTATTTTGCGAATTTTGGTTCACCAATCACTCAAAACCTTATCCTGGATTTTGTCAATTTCGGAGGAAGTACTTGTACGGGATGTTCAGAACGATGTTCATCATTTGCAGATGTACAGCTATGTTTAAATCCATTTATCCAATTATAAATTTTTGCAAACACAGGAGCAGATGTACCATAAACTTCATCCAACTTGACTTTTTGTCTTTTGGTGTTAACTTTTTAAAGAGAAGTGTTTAATCACCACATGGAACTTGTTTCTTTCCATCTTTCTAGAGAAGCACAAGATTGTGATTCAATGAAACCACATGTTGGATATAGCTGAAATTTTAACTGCCATCTAGTAAGGATGACGGTTACTAAATACAAGCTTTTTTCAATGTGTGTAATTTCTTGGATTTTCTAAGGACTGATTGAATGCCCTTGCATATACACATTTAAAAACCGATGAGACTGCCAAAATCACACTTCATTTTTAAATCAGGGCATTGATTTCCATTATTTTCCTTTATACTGTGAAATTCATGTTGAGCAATGTTATTAGGCATAGAACATAATATGATGTAATTCATTTAACATTAGAACTTATAGTGATTATATTAGCACTTTAAAAAATATTTGTGTTTTACCATTATTGTATGTCTTATGCATGTTAAAATTATTATAAATCTTCAAAATTATTGCTGAACTGTCACAAAGTTCATTGCACTAATCATTAAATCAAACAGCCAATTAAAATTCTGCATTTTCCTACCTCACACAGGACATTCCAAGTGTCTTGGAAAACAGTTTCTTCATTAACAGACCTGATGCACAACAGGAATACGAGGTACGTCCAGAAAGTAAGTTCTGTTTCAATTTATCTTCGCTGCAGCGCTGTGATTGCAGTTCCGCACATGCACGGTAGACGCACTGTATCAAGGAGAAGAAACGTGTGCCATTTTGAGATCGCTGTCAGCCACATACGCTTTGTTGTGCTTGTTTACAATGTCGGTGTTGATTGAAAATCCCGCCGCTTGTGAAATCAGATCTGTGATTCGTTTTCTGAATGCTAGGAAAGTGAAACCAATTGAAATTTATCGGCAAATTTGCGAAGTTTACGGACAAAATGCGATGAGTGATTCAATGGTGAGAAGATGGGGCCGACAGTTCAGGACGTAGTGAAGTGCACGATGAAGAATGAAGTGGGTGTCCTCCTTTGGTTACAGAAGAACTGGTTCACACAATTGATGACAAGATCCAGGAAAACCACAAGTTTACAATTAGTGCTCTCGTTATGGAATTTCCCCAAAGCTCACGATCACTAATTCATGAAATTATTACCGAAAAACTGAAATTTCGTAAACTTTGCTCACGCTGGGTACCAAAGATTCTTACTGAGCAACACAAAACAAAACAGATGGGTAGTGCACTTCACTTTTTAACCCGTTATGATGAAGACTGCGAAGAATTTCTGACACAGATAGTCACAGGAGATGAGACTTGGGTTTCTTACTGCACCCCTGAAAGAAAGTAAGCGGCAATCAATGGAATGGAGGCACACTTCATCCTCAGCAAAGGTTAAGCCAAAACAAATCTTGACACCTCAAAAAATGATGTGCACAGTGTTCTGGGACTGGAAAGGCATCTTACTCATTGATTTCTTACCGCGTGGTCAAACAATCAAAGCAGATGTTTATTGCGAGACACTTAGGAAATTGCACCGCGCAATACAGAATAAGCGCCAAGGATTGCTGTCAAAAGCTGCTGTTTTTCTTCACAACCACACACTGCAAATGTGACGAAAAACCTCCTACAGGGATTTGGCTGGGACGTGTTTGACCATCCTCCGTACAGCCCTGTCCTTGCTCCTAGCAACTTTCATCTGTTCTTACATCTCAAGTCTTTCATTGGCGGTCAACACTTCAACAATGACGAAGAACTGAAAGAAAATGTTTCCAACTTTTTGAAGACACAGGCGACAAACTTCTATGAAGAAGGTATACAAAAACTTGTGCCATGCTATGACAAATGCCTGCAAAATTTCGGCAGTTATGTGAAAAAGTAGTTTAAAAGTTGTAGTATTTTGTGCAATAAATAATTATTCTGTATCTGTACACAATTTAATTTTATTACCAAACGGAACTTTCTGGACGTACCTCATAGTACTATTGAATGTATGAGTTGAGATATAGACACTATGCTCATTACCCCCAACTCCAACAATTGTGCATCTACCACATAAATCTAAAACCAATTTTAGCCATTCGTCTTCCCCTTTTTTTTTTTTTTTTTTTTTTTTTGTGCATAAAACAGGATTTTTGTGTTGAAAGAATAATGTATCTAATTTTCTCTTAAAATTTGTGAGTAAAAATTATAATTTTCAGATATTTTGGATATATTAAGAGATATGTAATTCATGGATTAATTGAAGTACTATACAAAGAAGTAGTAACGACAGTGAAGTTTTCATGTTGTATATTCTCATATTATGCTGCAGAATGGAAAATCGCTGCTTCAATTGATGAAGATATATTTTGATAATGATGCTTTCCTTCTTAGGCAGTATATAATATGCATGTTGCTATTGAGTAGTAGGCTTTCTAAAAGGGATCATTAGCCATGGAGTTAAGCCAAATCCATGATCATCCGGAAGAAGAGCACATGTTGGATTGTCTTGAATCACTTAATATACATTTAAGCTCATCCAAATTTAATGATACTGATAAACAAAATGTAATGTTAAAAGAAGTATAATAGGTGATTCTTATTGACTTTTTTATGCTGATTTCAAATCCTTTTACAGAACTTTTTCATTACCCATAGTTTTTGAATAATTGCTGATAACATTTTTGGTAATTAAACATATTAATATTTGTAACAACTTAGCTAAACTAATGTTTATGTACCTAAAAGAAATGTGAAGTAAATTTTCAACTATACTTTGCTTGTGAAACATCTCTTTTGAGTGTCCAACAGTAGTCCGCCAACATATTGGAGTCTAGTATCTTTCCATTTCACCAATGTCCTTTTGGAAACTTATTGTCATGACAGCGTCATGATGGAAGTCCAACACGTGTATTTTCAAACACAAGTTACATTCAATGACAAGTTCTCTGTAATGTTCAAACCTGTAGTTTCCTAGAAACTTAATGACAATGTTTCTGAAAGAGAATCATGCAGATTGTTTTTGCATATTTAACAGGCGCTCAAACTGGGAATGTTTTATAAGTTCTCTAATCTAAGGGCTGACAAATATTCACTCTTTTAGTTTTGTTTTACTGATCTTAGGATACTTAGTTTTCAGGAAAAGAAGTGCACTACCGTCACAAAGTTCATAATCAAACTAGTTTGATGTGTAATGGAGGCAATAATACACAAGTGGTTGATGAACATTATTTGCCTGTTCTGGATTCAATGATTCTCTCTGTTAGTTCGTAGTATATAAGTAGATAAGGTATTGCATTCCACCCATTCCACTGAAATTTCACTGGAAATAAACATTTAAGGGGTCTCCGGTATCCAAAAAGAAGTATTTATAGAAAAACGTTCATGTCTGTGTGTGCGTGCATGCATGGGTGCATGTGTGTGTGTATATGCATGCATGCAAACTGATAAATCAAAAATGAAAAGATAATCTCCCTGATCCCAAACCCCTTAAATGGAAAAAAAAAAATTGAATATTTTCTTTCTCAAAAATGGCTTTAACAATTTTGGTTAAAATACTATATATTAAATATGCTTATCCATTTTATAAGCATATTTAAAATATGTTTTATTTGTTGTATATCTTGAATTTTCTAGGAATGGCCTTCAAAGTTTTTTTCATTGTGAGTTACTTTTGCATATCTGGTAAACCATAAGATATAGACAAAAAGCTATTACACAAAAATGTTAAGTTCATTAAAATGTACAATTTAAGTCATATGCCAATTTTTTTGTGGAAGAATCAACATCTCTGAGATACTCCTTTTCTTTTCTTTTTTTTTTTTTTTTTTTTTTTTTTTTTTGTAGTTTAATGCTCTTTAACCTGGTTGGTATATCGGACGATGAATGAAATTGGTGAAATTATGCTCAAATGATCTCGGGGTCCATGGATCTTAAAGTTACTCAACATTTGTCTTCTCAGGATAAGGGAAAACCCTGAAAAAACCCTTATCTGGGTAACTCACCCTAACCGAGTTTTGAACTCATGACCTTTTGAATGTGAGGTAGACATGTTACCACCACACTACCCAGGCTTTTACACACTTTTGAAACACTTCAACTTTTCTTATACAAGGATTTGTCAACTCCTCGCCATGCAAAGAGAACAAATTTCAATCACATAGCAACCAGCTTTTAAAATAATTGACTGTTACTTTAGCCTAGATATTTTCTTATTTCCCTTTTACTTGTAAGGAACTAAGTGACAATGTAATGCTCATCTCGATTAGCATTAAGGAGGTAGAAGAATATGCTTTGTAAGAATAATCTGTTACAGAAATGTAGAAGAAGTCATGTGAATGGAACACATAAGATTTTTTAAAATAATGAATTTGTTTATCTCTACTATCTCACATGGACAAGAAACAGCAAGTTGTACTCCAGTAAGATAACCATCACTTTAAAATCTGCCTTGAGTAGCCATAATACTGGATAACAAGAAATCATGTTCACGTAATTCTCCTTCATATTAACTGCTGAATCTTGTTCCATTATGCAACAGACTCCTTTAAACCTTTCTTTTGAGGAATTAATAAACAAATACCAATCTTCAGTTTTATGTTGAACACTCAGGGATTCTATCAAAGTATCAACATTATTACAGAAAACCAGATCTTCCTGTTTAGAAAATAAGTTTGAAATTACATTTGGCATTGACTGCAATAACTTAACTTTGATGCCAGCCTTTCAATCTTGAATCAAGTAACTTGGCTTTAATTTTAGATAAACCAAGATTACGAACCAAATTGTTTAGAATTTCCTGTATTAGAAAGTGAAGTTTGTTTATGGTAACTCCTGTTAAACCTTGTAAAATCTGGGTCTCTCTATTGTAATTCACAACTGTCATCAAAACTCTCAAAATCTTTAGTCATATTTCTATCATCTGGTAGAGTTGGCTTGGGAAGGTCTGATCCATGACAAACTGGCCGATTTGCTGTTTTAAAGAGGATATTTAGCAGTATATTTGGACTTGAACTTTTCCAGATGTATTTGCCAAGCAGAAGCAGCAGTCTGTTAGGTTTGCACCATATCATGGGAACTGTACAAGGCATATGATAGGACCCTTTTAACCAGCCAGGTGGCACATTTCCAGGGCTCACAACTTGTACTTTATTGTCAAAATAACCTGCATTAGCTCTTTAATTCAAGGAGTCACCTCTGTACTTTTGAAGTGAACTTATTACAAATGTAACAAAAATTGTTTTTGTTGTTTTCATGTTTGTGAGACATTATTTTCCTAATTCACAATGCTTAAGGGGAGACGGTGCCAGAAATCGTAAAATAAAATCGCAAAATATTTTTATTTTCATATTTGATAGCACATATAATTGGGATTATTATCCTATACTTTTACTTTAAAATTTGAACTACCAATGGAGAAATCAATTTGCTGCTTAAATTTGCTTGTGAATCTTGAGACTATATCTTTAGAAGCCTTCAATAGTTTTGTGTAGTTGAACCAGCCATTTTGTGGTCAGAGCAGTGTTATATAGAAGACTGTGGTATTTCACAAACAATATTTATGCTGTTCAGTGGAATTTGAGTATAGTATGAGTGGTTTTTTATAATTGTTTTCTTTTAACCCTGCTGTTCTGTTCGAATTTACTATATGGATGTACTGTTCGGGTCAGTATGACCTGAAGTATTATAATTCAGTATAATCAGATAAAATGAGTCATAAATCATAAATAAGACCAAATATAATAATTTTTATTACTTAGTTACTTATTACAAGTAATTTGAACTATTCTGAACCATGAATTACTTTATATTATATAGAACTATTGAAAAAATATTAAATATAATATTACAATAATTACTGAATACAAATTTGACAGATATTATTCCTCAGAAAGAACAATCTGGGCACAAAAAAGTAACATGTCTTTACAAATGTGTTTACTACTCTTTCCACATAGCTTGTTTTTTTGTTGCTGTCATTTTTCGATGGACAAAACCTACACCGTGCACGTTTTACAGTTTTTCTTTCTGATGCAGAGTCTGATACCTTGACCATATTTTCAGGAGCTTGAATTTCTTTCACTATTTTTAATGATTCTTCTGTCCTTGGAAAATATTTTCTGGATGCGTTATGTTCCTTTATCAGAGATTTCCCAAGTTCTTCTAGAAATAGTCGTCTTCTTGTTAATTTGTTCATATTCCATTTAGGGTTTATGGCAGTCCATAAGATATACGCATTGAAAGCAGAAACATCAAGAGTGTCATTGAAAACAATCATTGGTCACCGATTTGTTTTCCTTTTGTAGGTATATGAACTAACTGCTTGATTTAGTGTATCTACAGCTCCTTTACTAGCATTATAATCCAAAATCATTTGTGGCTTCTTGTCACCCTTGTTGCTTATTTGAATATCATGGTGTAGTGTACTCATAAGTACACTTCAATTCAATACACTACTTCTTCTTTGCAATGTAATTGACTACTGTAATGTCATTTGCGAAGTAAAATGTAGTACTATGTTCTTCCCCTTCGTTCATTTGTTGTGGCAGTTCCGGCTTATTTTTACATACAGTTCCCAACATCGTCAATTTTCGATTCAGAAGCAGCAGTCCCAAGTTGTATGAAGTAAAAAAATTTTCATAAGTTACATTTTGGTCACTCAGCTCATATGTAAGATCACACACTACTCTCATACCTTGATTTTTTTCTGGTGCTGCTCCTTCCTGTGTATACTTGTGCATTTAGAAGATACGATGTATCGCCGTCACAAAGAGATCATATCTGTATCCCGTATTTTGCGGGTTTAGAAGGTATGTAGTGCTTGAAGGGACAGCGTCCTCTAAATGTTACTTTTCTGCAGGATTATATAATTTAGGAAGTACTTCTACCCATTTTTCCCAAATGTTGTGAATAGAAGCAAATTTATCACTAAGTCGCCTTTCTTCTCTCGTAGACCTCTTGTCAAATCGCAAAACACGCGTTATGCTACAGAAAGTTTCAAGTGACATTATTGCCCGAAATATGTTCCGACCAGTTTCCTTATCCCATAGGCTTTTTGTTGACTCCCCATGAGATCCATGTACCTCAGTAAGAAACAGAAGTCCTAAGTAGGCTTGAAAAATATTTCTATCAATATTTTTCCACTGCTCACCATAAACTTTGTGTCCCTCTATATTTGTCATTTCTAACTGGTTGCACACCTTGTAATTCCTGGTGTCTTTTTAATGACATTTGAAACAGAGTGATGGCCACACTAGAGGTGGTTGTAACTTCCATTCAATAGTTTTATTTTAAGAAATAATAGTTTATTCATCACAGCCTGTTTGAAGTAGAATAGTCGTCAGAACTGTCACTTTCAGATGCATTACTTGTGTGATTTTCAAATTCGGAAATGGACTCGCTTCTAACTCTGCTTCACTCAATATGTTTCTTGCCATGTTGTCTAAACTCAACCTTCGAAATAATGCAAAATATAACTGTGTAACAAGAACAAGTACATTGCTGTAACAGCAATAATACCTATAGTGGTAATTGTATCATGCTATTTCAACAATGCATTATAACACATGTAACATGGTATAACAATAGTCAGGTGTTACAGAAATTTTGTATGGGGTCATAATGACCTGAACAGTACAAATGTAGCAAATACTATTTAAAAAAAAAACCTATTCAAAATTTTGTAACAAATTTTTAACCAGAAAATGATGATATATCTTTGGACAAAGTCATTAAACTTCATAAAAGTGCCTGATTAAATGAGAACTATATAATGAGAACAGCTGTGATATCTGGTCATATAGACCCAAACAGAACAGCAGGGTTAATTCTGAATATTTACTGTCCTATGCTACAAGTTTTTTTAATATTACAAAAAAATATTACATCACTTATTTTTTTTTTTTTTTTTTTTTTTTTTCCGGCGGGAATATTGCGTTCTCTGCACAACTGGAACATACGTGGACGCCTACCGTTGGTCATTCAGGAGTTTATGCGGGACCGCGTTTTTCGAGTGAGGGTGGGCTCGGTTTTTTCTAACCATTTTATTCAAGAGAACGGAGTGCCGCAGGGCTCGGTACTCAGCGTGACTCTATTTGCTATTGCGATAAATTCCATATCACTATGTGTGCCTCAAGGTGTCTCTTCCTGTTTATTCGTGGACGACTTTGCCATCTTCTGTACTTCTCAGCGTACACCGTTTTTGGAACGCCGCCTCCAGCGGTGTTTGGATAATCTCTATGCTTGGAGCTCGAAACACGGATTTCGTTTCTCCGCTGAGAAGACAGTCTGCGTTAACTTCTGGCGCCGTAAGTGGCAAATGCCGCCGTCTCTTCGACTCGGGCCAGATTTACTTCCTTTCGCAGACGAGGCGAGATTCCTTGGTTTGATCTTCGATCGGAAACTTTGTTGGGCACCACAAATAGCACAGCTTAGAGCACGATGTGACCGTTCTCTAAATCTTTTACGGATACTAAGTGGCAAATCTTGGGGTGCGGATCGGACGGCACTGCTCCGTCTTTATCGTGCTGTGATTCGTTCGAAGTTGGACTATGGCAGCATTGTGTATTCTTCAGCTCGACCTTCAGTGCTCAGAAGGTTAGACACAGTCCATAACCAGGGCATCCGTGTGGCCGTTGGAGCTTTTCCAACGAGCCCAGTTGTTAGCCTCTACGCCGAATCGGGAGAACCTCCTCTGCGTTGTCGGCGTGATGTCCTGCTTGCTAATTATGGCTGTGGGCTGAAGTGTATGCCTGGGCATCCAACTTATCACGCGTTTTTCTCCCCTGAGCTGCACGAGCGATACTACCTCCGCTCTCTGAGCCCCAGGCCAGCAGGTTTTCGTTTCCGTGAGCTTCTACGCCAGCACCATGTTGACATTCCTCGGCTGTTATCCAAGGGAGAGAGTATACACCCCCCTTGGTTACGCGCTACCTCCCATGTCGATCTCGGGATGACGCTCTACGGGAAATCTGTTACGCCTCTTGATAGTATTCGTCGTTGTTTTTTAGAATTTTTATCCAAATACAGTGGCCGAATTTGTATTTACACCGATGGTAGTAAGAGCCCCGACGGTGTTGGATGTGCCTTTGTCACTGGCACCGCAACTTCTACTTACGGTTTGCCTAGTTGCACATCTATATATTCTGCCGAGCTATATGCTATTTATCAAGCCCTTCTGTATATTCGACGTCGAAAATTAGGTGACTGCCTTATTCTTAGTGATTCCCTTAGTGCCCTTCAGAGCATTCGTGAGCTGTATAATTACCATCCTTTGGTGCAGCGCATCCAGGACGTCCTCCACATTTTGCACGCTTCTGGTTTTAATGTGGAGTGCCCATGGATTCCTGGACACGTTGGCTTGCCAGGGAATGACACGGCGGATTTGGCAGCGAAATCGGCAGTCACAGCGCCCAGTGTTACGATTACCCATTCAACAGCAGAAGATTTTAGAGTGGCTGTACGGAGAGCCGTTTTTTCAACTTGGCATGCGAAGTGGTCGGCTCTCCGTGGTAATAAGCTGCGAGAGGTGAAGGACCTCCCTGTCAACTGGGTAACCTCCTCTCGTTTATTCCGCCGGGAGGAGGTAGTACCAGCTCGGCTAAGAATTGGCCACTGTATTTTTACTCACAGTTACCTTTTTAAACGTGAACCTGCTCCTGTCTGTGCGCTCTGTGGGGAGGCACAGACAGTTCGTCATGTGTTGCTGGAGTGTGATCACCTGGCACACATTCGGTCATCTATGGGCATGCCGGCCTCTCTTGCTGAGGTCCTGGCAGATGACTCAAGAGCAGTGGACAGGGTTTTTAAATTTTTAGCAAAACTTTCTTTTACCTTGACGTTTTAGTGTGATAGCAGTTTTTTTAAACACTTTTAATTTTAATGTGTTGATTTTAGATGGAGTTTTATATCCAGCTCTGTTTAGAGGGCTGGACCGTTCTGTTACTTCCTTTTCAACTGTGTTAGCTCTTTTACTAGTGTTTTTTTTTTCCTTTTTTGGTATTTTGTTACTGCCTATTGCCAAGTTTTAATCGTAAGGGCGCTTATGACCTCGGCAGTTGAGCGCCCTTAAACACCATTATCATCATCATCACTTATTTTTGGATTTTACAGATGCAAATGCATAATAATCAGAGATTATTGAACATTTTCATTGTTGATCAGTATAATCATGACTGATCCTGCATAAGGAACATCAATAAAACATCTCTTACGATTAGAAGTAGGCATTACATTCCTGTTAATATATTCATCCATATGGTTTGTTGGCCTTCTCATAGGAATCTTCACTCACATATCTGAGAGAAGTTGTAGACATTGTTCAGATAAAAGAGTTCCTCACCCAAAAAGTGTTCTGCCAACCACCTAACATTCTCTCTTTCAGATGTGTTCAAACTGTTGTGAATAGGGTTATTTCATCATGACACACTAAATGCACTTTTCTAGTATGTAAGTCATCCATAAATTCAATCATTATGTCTAATACTCATGAACAACACAAGATTGAATGCTACTGATCAAGCTCCAAAATACATCTTATTTTATTCAGATAACTTTTTGAGTTCTTACTCCCTCTGTACTGGTATTTTAAGTTAAAAACCTAAATACAAAAATATTAAAAAACAACAAAGGGATCTTAAAGTATACGACCTTATTGCAGGCCTAAAATAAGAAAAGAGTCTTGTATGGTTACATAAAGCCGAAATAAAAGGTGTTAAACTTTCATAACTTTTTTAAATGCAAAGCTTGGAGTTTTTCTTTTAATCTGCAAAAATAGTGACGAAAATTCATGAAGTGAAGTTACATAAACTTTATCTATGAATTTACATAAGTTTTTAGAATGAAAATTAGTGGCAGTTCACTTGATAAATAATGATAACTATTTCAAGATATGAAAGATTCTGCTAAAATGGCTGTAGATAATAAAATGTATGTGATATTTCAACTTAACAAAAAGTATTCCTCAATTTAACCCTGACAAAAATGATCAACATTGCTTTTCCTGGTTATGCTTGCCCCCCAACTACAGCTGTTTGGCATGACAGTAGAAATCTCTCGTCTGTCTGTCTGTCTGTCGGTCTGACACTGGCGAGTGCAGCTTCCATCCACTCAGAGAGGGTCTTTCTCAGTTTCACCACCAAAGGGCAGCACACTGGTAGACCCTTAGCAGAGGCTGAGTGATTGGTTGACATAAACATCTGATCTGGGAAGGGGTGAAACTGGTTCACTTCTCAGGTGTATACTTGAAAGTTGAGTTTGTACTCTCAACTAAAGCTTATATTCCAAACTTTTATTATATGATTCATGGTATAAACTTCAAATTTGTTTAGTAAGAGCACACATTCACCTCTGTATCTCCATAACAACATAGACTCCATCAGTTGTGTTGGTGCAGGCTAAGAAATGACAGGATGCTCTGTTACATAATCTTTGTTTTTAGAAGCTTATCCTGCATGTAAACACTCTAAATGTATCCATTCACCTTCTCTTCTCATTGAATGTCTGAGGTTCCTGCCACATATACGGCTGTTTATACAGTATGTTGAGTTAACAGACTCAAGTTTAAATCTAAAAATGTGACTCATGTAGATTAAGCATGCAACAAATATATAAAAATACTTAACTCAGAAGTATGGAGCAATCCCTTCCGTATCAGAATCTGATTCTATGATGTCAGTTTTGCTCTCAGAGATCTTTCGGCAATATTCTCAATAATATTGCCCATAATGCTATCCAGTTCCCACATTTTATTTCCATTTTGACCACTTGAGTAATTACTCCTTTCCAATTAATGTCATTAGTCTGTGACAATGTTATACTAAGCAGTGCCCTAACCTCTAGCAGTTTGAATGTGATGGCATTTCTTTTCACAAACTTGTCACATCACTTCTTGCCATTATTCATGCTTTGCCTCGCATAGTAAGAAACACACTTTTCATCATCTGTGAATAACAATGATAATAATAAACTGAAACTTGGTCAGTGACATGTTGTTATAAACAGTCCAATATAAACAAGAGAGGTAATCTCCCTCATACCGTAAAATAATAATAGGGTACAAATGTGTCACTGCTTAAAAGAAAAGTCATTACTGGAATATTTTGAATGCAGATAATAAATTGTTATTTTAACTTTACTATCATGGTTTGCAGTTATAAGTCCAGCAACCACTAAGAGAGGGCTATAAACATGTCATGCTGTTGACAAGTGAGTTAAAATAAAGAAAAGCAGACTTTGGGAGGTAGCGTTGGAATACCAAAACCAATCACAGTAAAGCTCCAGATGATGAACAACTGTTAATGATAAATGCAAGCTACTGAGAATGAAACATGCAATATTAGCTAGATTTTGTTGCAGCATTTTAGTAGGCAAAAATGTATAACAATATGTCTTGTCTGGCAGGATCAGAAATTGGCACTTCTACCAAAAAGCTTTATACAAAGCTAAGAAATCACCTCATTAAAAGAATGTTGGTACTTCCATGTAAAGCATTTATGCATTTAAAATACCTATGTACCAGAGAGTAAATTTGCTACTACAGCTGTTCAAGTTTAACATCACGCAAACAAAAGCATGCAAACTGTGATATGCAGTTGTTACTCGAGGAATCAATTTTTATCAGCGTTATGTATAAAGATAGTAATTGAAATAGCTGTTATAGATTTTATTCTGAAGCTGTACTGCTGAACTACCTGTCGGTCAGTAAACATGGAAGCTCAAAGGGGCAGGAGAATATTGAGAACAAAACTCTAATCTACCAAGAAGTTCTAGCACTACTGCCAGATTGTGAATTTGGAGTGCCAATTTCCTGTAGTTCTGGTTTTAGAACCTTTTATTTGTATCCAAAATCTGTTGCTTTCTACAATTTTCATATAGCAAGCTTGAAAGTTTAGGGTCCTTCATTTAATTCCCTAAGATTATTTTTGTGTTCTAAGTCTAGGCACTTCTTGAAACCCTTCAATTGCAGGATTTTTGATTATAAAGTATTAACCGTAAGAACTCAGAGCTTTATAGTCACACAGCAAATGAGATAGTTTCATTTGCTCTCCTGCATCATCTACATACTTGACTGCTTTGCTGATTTTGTAGCGATGCCCAGAACTGACACTGTCCTGTTAATAGATACATTGTCTCTTTTAGTAGAATTTCACTCATTTTAAAGAGTAATAGTGTCCTGCTTGCTGCTTATTCTACAGATTGCGGATCATGGAATCTCAGTAACCTGTTTTTTTTTTTTTTAACTTTCTCTAGCACATATGGACATAGTAATTAGAAAAAGTATTGTGTTCCACCCAAAAATTTAATGTTTCAATGGAAATATGAATGGAATGTGGGATTTCAATGGAAATATGTTTTGAGGTCCCTGAATCCAAAAAAAAACATTTTTAGCAAAAGGTGTGTCTGCTTGCACATATGTCTGTATGCAACATTGCTCAAAAATGAAAAGACTGTTAAATATTTATGTTTAGGTTGTTCCAAGGATGTGACGTGGTTTTCAAGAAAATCACAATCTACCAATCACAAACTACCCTTTACACCAACAAATTTTTGAAAATGTTGTTTTTCTCAAAAATTGCTCTAAAAATTTTGATTAAAATAGGATTAAAGATTTTTATATCAGAAATAAAATATATATTTTGAATTTTTTGGCAATAGCCTCTGAAGACCTCATAATTCTGGATGAATTTTGCAGAATTTACTTAGGTTATAAGAGATAGGCCAAAACTTACTACACAAAAACTGTAGATCTTGTTAATACACAAGATTTATGTCATATGCATTTTTCTTGTAGAGTTAACTCTTGTCAAGATATTCCTTGTTATTGGTTTCAATTTTGAACTACCTAACTTTTCTCAAATGGGAAGCCACATTTCTCTTGTTTTACACTGGCCATGCAAAACTTCAATTGTTTCATTTAGTAATCAGCTTTTGAGATTTGACTATCACTTTATCGTAGTGTATTTCCTTTCTATTAATTACAAAGAAGAAAGAATAAGGCCAATTCTGCTAATGTTGATTTTGATTAGCATGATGTAGACAAAAGAAGATGTGATGTTTTTGTAAGAATAGTTTGTATATGGAACAGCTAGAGAAAGTTATGTGAATGGAACACATCAGATGTTTATTACATATATTGCCAGTGTATTAAGAAAAAGTAAAATTTATGACCTGATCAAAAATAGAAACATTTAATTTTTAATGCATTAGTATTTGAGCCTATCTAGAGGTAGATATTTTATATCCAAATCTTCACCCTTGTATATACAGGCAAATTCCACAGATTTTAGTGTAATTTTAGTGATTCTAGGCAGATATTTAAGCAAAAACTTGATGGTTTTAATAGCTTGAAAACTGTTAATAATAGAAATACTGGCCAAAAATCCCAAGCTGCACAACACTGCAGCAGCTCATCAGACACCAATTGCCAAATTGTACATCTTTAACAAGTTCTAAGACAATTTCTGTTGTTTGGTCAGTGTATTTTGTGGCACGCTAGAGGGAGAGTTAAGAATGTCTCATGGTGGCTACTAATGTAACCAACTGGCACACACATCCAGTTTCCTACCTTTGCTCTTTGCTGTCTCAATAGACTCTTGACATGAGAAATTCCATGTCTGCTGCACACTGAAGAGCAACCAACACCACTGTACAAGAATTGGTAACCTACTTGTTCCTTTCTGATCTGTCCCTGCTACAACCCTACTGCATGTGCACCCAGAATACAATCCTTCACCAACTAACATGGTTGCTATTATAGGACTCCACCAACATTTGGACCTATCCCAACATAGACTCCTCCTTTTCCCTTCACTTCTAACTATTCAACTCTCTTCTCCTTCACAAATGAAATGTTTCCAAGATTAAAATAATAGAAGCTCTAATTTTGATCTGTAGGCGCCATTTGAATAAATGATACTGCAATCTGGGGAACCAGTATAAATGGTTGGAAGGAGAAAATAATTTTAGTTACCTGGAAAAAAGATAAATTTATAACTAATGAGATGAAGCATATGGTTCATTCTTATTTGAATAGAATAGATGGTAAATGTAATGAACTTGGCAAGCAATTGAACTGTAGTTACATAAACAGCCAATGGAAGCTAAGGTTTAAAGTATGCTAAAGGTACTAAACAGAAGTGTTCAATGTAAGTTTCTCTCATACAAAATCCTGGCTTTTCTGTCTTTAAGGATGTGAGTGTTATGATTGCTTTGTTTAATGTAGAAACTCTAAAACATTTGAAACCAATACTTGTTATTTAATTAGATGTAATTTGAAATGCTTATCAATAACTAATATTTTTCATGGCTAACCTAAATTACAGCAATGCTGAACATAGCCATTTTGCAATTTGAAAGTCCTGACAGTATAATGTTTGTTCCAATAAAAAAAGCATTATATTTGCACAATCCCTAAAGCTCCCCTTAATATGAAATAATAGAATTTAATAATCTGGTGGAGTTGCATGAAATGATTATGTATGGAGACATTTGCAGCAATTTTATATGTCAGTGTTGTTTCATTATAGCATGAAGTTTTATAACTCCATTCCATTTTAGTTGTTGCAAAACATATTACCACAATCTTATTCGTTTAGTTTCCATACATACAAACAGTTTCAATATTCAATATATTTTTTTGAATTTTTAACCGGTATGCTAATTGGTGTTTAAGTTGCAGTTTACTTTTGCAGTGTTGTGTTCCTGACTCCTGTGCTCTGCGCCATTTTGTGTCCCGCCCACCAGCTGGTAGCATCCGCCTTCATTGCACCATGATCCGTCATGATGATGACTCAAATACAAATGGAGGAACGTGCTACACTCTTTACTTGGAGTATTTAGGTGGACTGGTCCCTTTACTTAAAGGCAAACGAACCAGCAAAATTCGACCTGAGTTTGTTATTTTCGATCCTCAGCTTGATGGTAAGATTTGCTTTTAAGTGCCTATTTGTAGATAAATGTGTATTTTAAAATGTATATTAAAAAGTGGCAACTTGAGGAAATGTAAATGTAAGGTCATATGTAAACCTAGCAGCTTCGTTGAAAACAATCCATTTTTGAAAACAGCTATTATAGTTAATCAAAATAATAACCATTGATATGTATTTCAATTTTCTGAAGTCACTTAGAAAATGCATTATGCAAGCTTCTGGACATCAATTTTGTGGCCTGGGAGTGTGAACTCTTATTTCATTGTATATAGTAATTCTACATTATGTGAAAATCATGTAAGTTTTATGTTGTTTAATAACAATGGTATCTAAAAGAGGGTATTATCCTTGCAAATAGACAAGAGCACTCGAGTTGTGCAGTACAAGGAGTGGGGGAAAGAGGTTGAGACTTGAAGCACAGGAGAACTGGGATGACACAACAAAAAATTTGTATTATTTATTAGTAAGCATCATTATGTGTGGACTAAAAATATCCAACATATGCGGACATTTATACTGTCAAAATCTGTTTAATGTACTCCATAATTATTTTCTGTATTACGTATGTAGATAGAGAAGGTTGTATTCCACCCAAAAATTTGATACCGAGATTTCACCAGAAATACAGGTTTTGAGAGTCCCTGAATCTAAAAATCCAAGAAGAGTGAATTTTTGGAAAACTGACCATGTGTGGGGGGGGGGAGGGTGGGCAGCATAGTTCAAAAAAGAAAGGTCCGTTAAATAGTAAAATTGATATTTTTCATGAAGGTTTTCAAGAAAATCCATACCCTTACATGAAATATTTTTAAAAAATATCTATTTTTCTCAAAAATGCAATAACGATTTTGAAATACCATATGTTTAAGATATTTTCAAGACCAATGGAATACATATGTTGCATTTTCTAGGAATAGCCTGTGAAGACTTCTTCATTCTGGATGATTTTTGTATAAATGGCAAACCTTAAGGGATTGACAAAAACTAACTACACCAAAAACATAGATTTCATTACAGCACACATTTTATTATATATATATTTTTTTTTTTTTTTTGAGTTAACCATTTCCACGATATTCCTTGTTATTGGTTCAGTTTTAAACTGCTTAAACTTTTCTCAAACAGGAAGTCATCTTTTGTTTCATACCTCCCTTGTTTTACCACTAGCCATGCTAAGATAACAAATTTCAATTGTTTAACATAGCAATATTTTTTAAAAGATTTAACTATCACTTTAGCCTAGTGTATTCCCTTATTTCCCTTCTACTTACAAGGAAGCAATAAGACAATTTCTGTTATTATTCATTTCGATTAGCATAGTATAGATAAATGAATAATCTTTTGTAAGAAGATGTTTTCTTTACAAAGTGTTGTGAAAAACCTGCATTCGCCTGAGTATGTTCTAATTCAGATTTAATTCTACAAAGAAACTAAACAGCACAACAGTGGCTGTCGCTACATTTTTGTGCAGACTTGAATTTAATAGGGATCCCCTCTGCAGCCTCTCTCATCATAAACTGATGCACATTAGGAATTGCTTCTCGTGTTTTGTTTCCAATGTTTAGCTGTACAAGACTTTTCCCTGGCATTGTTTAGTGTACTTTTATCTTCGCTATGCATCACGAGGAGCAATACTCGCACTATTAAGGTGCTGAATAGACTGATGCTCTGTACGTGCTTGCAACTTGCCGGCCGAATTCAGCATCAGTTCATGTTGACAGTGCTCACATCTATTTGCAAGTACAATACAAAGGTTTAAAATTTAAGCTGCTATAATTTTATTTCTCTTCTTCTCCTTCATAGATTAAGCCTTTTTAAGCCTGTTCTGGCTCCAAAATCTTGAGTCCATCTTTTTGGGAGTTTGTGTGTTCTTGGGGGTCTGTAATTGTATGCTCTTGGGGTATTCCGTTTTCTGTCATTCCTTTCCAAGTTTGTTTCGAATTGTTTCTGTATTCCCTTATTGTTTCACTGAACTTATCTAATATTTAAAAAAATTAATCAACCATTCCTTAAGGGTTCTTCCATCAGCAAGGGTTACTTATATGCTATGCAGCATTTCAGAACTTGGAAGATTGTCTGAGGAAGTCAAGTAACTCAGATGTTCTGTCAATGTTTCATGTGTTTTTGCATGAATTTTGGAGGATTTCTCATCCATTATTTGGAATGTTCAGGACTAAAAAAAGTTTATGATATAAAAGGCAAATGGGAGAATTCATTGTGAAAACCCTCTAGAAAATTGTACAACGAAATCGTAAACAATGAGGGAGTTAAATGAAATTAATTTAGTGGAGTTTAAAAAGCTAACCATGTCCGGTAAGCCCTGTTACTGCCATATATAAAATATATTTACATGACAAAAAATGTATATCTTGAATTATCTATGAAGTGCTCTTCATTCAGAAGGAATTTTATATAAACTTGTATAACTGATAAATGTTAAACATTAGCCGAAACCTACTACACAGAAGTGCAGATCTCTCTAAAATTGGTAATTTATTCCAAAGAAGTTTGTGGTGCCATAACTCATCTCTTTAATGGTTTGTGTTGTTTAATAAAGTGTGTAATTAGACTCCAACTTTTTAAAAGTCTGCATTTTTTTCTTTCAGAGTGTACAACTCTGATTCCAGAAGGAGCAAAAGCAGAAGCTCTAAGTTTATGTGATAATGTTTTAATGTATATAATAGACATAGTATGGGCTGTGACTAATAGATTATTTGCAAACAAGCTTGCACAGTTATGTTGTGGTATGCAGAAACAAACAGGTGTGATCAGTTTTGGTCACCAGCAGTATTAGAGAAAACATAGAGGTGGTAAATCAAAAAACCAGACACAGATATAGAATGTGGGTGTAATTATTTCACAAAAGTCATTAGGGGAAGATAGTTGCAAAATTTTTCAAAAAAATTTAAAAACAAAAAAAAATATATTACTGCTTTAATACGTAGATACTCTTGTGCACAGTATACTATATTTTGCTTTTGTAAGATATGTAACTGATATTTAAAATTGAGATACTAAAGCTTGGTGCATGCAGAATGCCCTACATTTTAATCTTTAAACTGTGTTTTCGTAAACATACGATTTTCAATATGAATGCCTTATTCAACTGGGAATTTCAAGGTGAATTCTTATCATTTGGTTTGGTTTTGGTTTTGTTTGATGGAAATTTTTTGCCTCCCCTTCAAATACACTCACACAAGCAAGTTTCTTTTTGTTTATACCACTATTAAAAAGTTTTCTCCTATTCTTGAAGCAGCCAAGAAAAATACTTTCACCTCTGAACTATTAAATGTGAAATGTATAGATTCATTCTCTTTATGTCAGCCTTCTTGTTCATTATTTATTGGTACTTGTCTTTACCAAAGAAGCAACAGATCTCTTTACTGTGACCAAGACTTCACCAGACCAAAATAAATTGTAGATGTGTTCTTCTTTTGAAACCTTGCAGATCACACTTACAAGACAGTTTTACCTTTAATGCCTGAACAGACTACCTTTTTATACATGTAACTTTCCCCATTTATTTCTTTTTACAGTTTCTGCACCGATGACAACTTTCACAGCCACTTATAAGCTTTCTATCTTTCTGCTCTCCACTGAGAATTTCAGTTTTATTTTCTTCCCCTTCCCTATAGCTTTCAAAAGAGGTCTTGGATTATGGTTTTGAAGATAATTATTTGTGTTGTGTATACTTGATGGAATATTTGGAGATATATCCACTCAACCAATACATTTTGACATTGTTGTGGTTCGGAAAACGAAGCTGTAGTTTATTTTGTATTAAAGGAATAGGAATTTCTCTTACATAATAGAAAATGATATAAGTTAAAAATAAAACATACTGCGACTACGCTCTGTGACCGTAGTTGCCAAATGTGTTTGTACAGCTTGTTTTCTAAGTCATGGCTCATGGTTGGCATCCATGTTCACTGCATTTGTGGACACCTGAGCTTTTGTCATAGCAGCTGTGAATTTTTTTTAATAATGTGTGACTCCCACTTTTACTACACATGACACTGATGCTACATGGAATGTGATAGCAGGGGAAGCTGGAGAGCTCAGAGAAAAGCTGCTCCTGCGCCGTTTTGTCCACCTGGGAGCAAACCCAGGCTGCCTAGGCAAGAGGCAAGTGATCTAACCATGGCCTGCAACTGTGGTTGTTACCTCTGTGCTAGTGGACACATATTCTTTGATGTCATAGTCGTGCATTGCTAAGCCTGAATGAGTTTATTTAACAACTGCGGTGTGTTGGCTTCTAGGAGTTTCCAATTACCTAACCAACAGATATAAAGAGGGCAACAAAACCCTGCCCAATGTGCAGTTTTCACTGGGAATGCATCACATGCAACAGTCGAGTGAATTTAGTAGCAAGCTATGTTGTCGCACAGAAAGAAACTATGCAGCAGAATTTTTGCAAAAGACTGCTATTTGTGAGCAGATTATGATCACTATGTGGAAAAATAAAGAGTTACTCAAGAAAAAAATATTTTTTGTTACACTAGTGTCAGCAGCAGGAATGAACACCAATGGAGAAGATGAAAACTGGGCAGGACTTTGTTGCCCCTTTTTATAATCTGTTGGTTATGTCACTGGAAACTTCTAGAAGTTAACGCACATGCGATACACTCACAAAACTCACTCAGGCTTAACAATGCACTGCTTTGATGTCAAAGAACCTTCTGAAGGAATACATGTCCATTTGCACAGACAGTATAATCACAATTTGAAATTTAGTTGAGTCGATTTTGTAACACTACATCACTTACTTTTTTATTTCGGAAAATATGTTTCAGAAGCCATGTGCTTCCATTGTCAATTCCTTTGGTCGACTGCCGGCATCGCTTGCTGTGGTGGTTGTCTCTGTCCCTGGTGGTGGTTTGATGAACCTCTGAATGAGTAGATCGCCTGGTGGGATTTCAAAATTGAAAACCCGGTTCTTGTTTTTCCAAATGTATATGTTTTCCCAAACTTTTAATTCTGTCTTCCTTGTGATGTTTTTGAGGATTTTTGGGCTTCTATTTATAGTGTGTTTCTCTTTCCAAAAATGCCAAGCTACTGCAGATTTGTCTTCTTGTTTGAGTTTAATATTTCTGTGGTGTTCTTTTGCCCTTGTTTTTATATTTCTTTTTGTTTGACCGATGTAGATTTTTTCACAGTCATTACAGCTGAACTGATATATTCCTGGTTTGTTTTCTTGTGGGATATCATCTTTTAATTTAGAATTTAAAATGTTTTTTATAGAGTAATTGTTTTTAGGGGCTAGAATGATGTTATGTCGTTTGAAGATCCTCTGGAATTTGTAGAAAGTTGTAGGGTGGTATGTAAACTTCTTGTAGATCTTGTTTTCTTTCTGGTTATGAGTGAGTGTGCTGACTTCTTTAATTCTCTTTCTATTTTTGGCCTTATTAACTTTTTTGTACACCAGTTCTGCCCGAAATCCATTCTCTGTAGCTATGTCCAATATTTTAGTAAGTTCACATTGGTATTCTGTGTTGCCCATTGGTACATTTACCAATCTGTGTGTAAGGCTGTTGAGTAAAGCATGCTGATGGGGAATGGGATTGTAACTCTTTTGTTTTATATAGCTGTTGGTGTAGGTAGGTTTTCTGTAGATGCCAAATGTAAGGTGATTATTAGTTTTGATGATTTTTAGGTCGGAATGGTAGTTGTCCATCACATTCCTTCTCTATTGTGAACTTTATAGACTTTTCTTGCATATTTAGGAGTTTTAGTGCATCTTCTAGGTGTTTTTCTGGGACTATTGCAAAGATGTCGTCTACATAGCGATACCATATTTTGAACATCCAGGGGAATGCCTTTTTAATCCTAGTTTCCATAGTGCTCATGAAGAGATCTGTTAATATTGGTGACAGCGGGCTGCCCATAGCTAAACCAGATGTTTGTTTGTAATATTTCCCGTTAAATGTGAAAAAATTTTGATTTATGCACAGATTCGTTAATATGATGTATTCTCGGACTTCTTCTGTTGTTTTCCCTATTGCAAGTAACCAGTTTTTGATGTGGGATTGTATGCTTTCTGTAGGTATGCTTGGAAACAGAGCAGTAACATCAAAGGAAACTAACATATCGGTTTTTTCTAATTTTATGTCTTTAATTTTATCGATCAGATCTAGAGAGTTTTTTATACTTGCTGTTTCAAATTTAGGGAAGGAAGAGAATCTGTTTGTTAACCATTTTGCTAGATTATATGTAGGTGCACTTATATTGTTTATAATTGGTCTCATTGCATTTCTCGGCTTGTGTATTTTTGGAAGGCCATAAATTCTGGGCAGAACTGGATTATCAACTTTAATTTTGCATTTTTCTTTTTTGTCTATTAGTTTACATTCTTGAAAGTAAGTGATGTAGTGTTAGAAAATCGACTCAACTAAATTTCAAGTTGTTAAAACACATCACTGTCTCAAAGTCCACCATATATCAGGATAGAATAATCACAGTTGCGATGTCAAAAGAGCTTGCTATGGCACAGGTATCCACTAACACAGCATAACAATGGATGCCAACAATCAGCTATGACTTAGAAAGCAAGCTGTATACACATGTTCGATAATTACAGCCGCAGAGAGTAGTCAAAATACTGATTCTAAAATGTACTCTAACTAGACGAATTTCATGAATTTACTTTATTAATATTTCTGAAGAGGGTACCCAAATGAATCAATTTTCTTTCCCTGAAATATATAATTAATGTTCTCACTATGAAATCTTAAAGCAATTCTCAAGTCTCAACAGTATATCATATAACAGACCTGTTCACCCAACTGTTTACCTCTTAAATTGATGCGGTGAAACATACAATGGATAGTGATAAAGTGTCTTCAATAGACATCCAGTTATTTACTATCAGATTAATATGTGGACACATAACCTTTAACTGTTCACTATCCAGAGACTTATGTGGCATTGGACTTCAGGGTTTAAACCATTAAAAAGAGGGTGAAAAATTATACAGAGTTCATAAAATAGTGGACACCTAACCTTTTGAGGTATAGAAAATATTATGTTGGCACTTAAATAACTTTGAACACTACTCTGCTTTTACATTTTTTTTTTTCAGAGCTGGCATTAACAATAGATTCTGGAGAATCTGGTAAGAGTAGTGGCTCTTCACAGAATGCAGCAAGTGATACATCTGATACAGAAAGGGAGGAAGGCTGTGGAAGTCCAAGAGTGCAGAGACGCAAACGAAGGCGCAATAAATCTCATAATGGTTATTGTGATCGTGCTTTTGATGGTGATCATGATGAAACTGGTTATATGAATAACCTACCAGACGTAAGTCAAAAGGAATTTCTGCTTAATTTTTTTGTATATTTCTCTTTGATGTTAATGTAAAGAGATTTTAGGTATAGATGTACCTCATTATATGTTACATACTTCTACATTTTTCTCAGATAGCACATTTTTCTGAATAGCATGTGCTAAATGTATTTATACACTGTTACATAATGCTTGCTATTGCAGCACAAAGCAGTATGTATTTAGGCAAGGCATCAATATTTTTGGCCTTATTGCTGCACATGTATTAACAAGGTCATTCTTCCCAGGCAATACAAGCCCTGGAAATTGCAGTAATTTATTTAATCATAAAGCCTAACCAATGATAGAATTTCTGTGATTAATGCTAAATGGAAAAGAGACACGAAATAAAATAAATACTTGTTTAAATCAGTATAAAGCTGCGGTGTTATCGTTTGCACCACATTTGGGACGCCTTATGCGGTGAGCTCAGACTTTGGGTGCCCCATGCGATGGCCTTATTCCCACATTCAAAACACCAGATGCTGAGTTCTCTGCTTCGAGCCCAGATTGAAGATGTTGGCAAGACTCACTCCACTACCTATGAGTAGACCCACGTACCTGGTGAGGTGAATCTACTACTGTTGAATTTTGCCTCGGCGTTGCTCAGACTGCACGATGGTTGACTCTGTCGGGGTGGTGCAGCTAATGGGGGTAGTTCAGGGAGTGATCTTATAATAATTAAAACTTACCTAACTTTCCTGGAGTTTATTTCTTACTAGGAGAAGCGACACAAGCACTTTTGCTTTACATTTATGCTAACTTGTACACTTGTAATGAATGTTATTAATTTGTTGAGTTGGTTTTTTAACACTACATCACTTGAGGTATCATAATAACAATGTAAGTGATGTAGTGTTAAAAAACCAACTCAACAAATTAATAACATATAATTTGACCGTCACTGTTACTAAATTCCTCCAAACATCAATCAACTTGTAATGAACTTTGACACTTGGCTGATCACATGTAATTATTGTTCCTTCTTCTTCCTTAATTCTGCATTATACACTATACTTTAACACACATTACTACTTTAAAGATACTTAAAGCACTGGAGATGACTAAGCTTTCGTTACATGTTACAGTATTTAACTTTGTGTGAAGAAGTTACGTTCAACGCGATAACCGACAGCATGACAGCGACAGACAGTTATCAACAAACAGCCGCAGGGAGCAAAACAGACAGCCCTGATGTGCCTTCAAGGGCTCTTCATATACTAAAGATACTGTCATGGCGGCCTCTTTCTGATTGGACAGAAAGGTTGCATGCTTGACATAAATATTACCTGAAAGACAATTTTCTCATCCCAGGGTGCACTGCAAACCTCAGTGACATTTCTTGTACAATGAAGAATTACCATCTTCTGAATTTTTAGGTTTACCCCCATTGTAACTTGATTGTACGTGACTGGACAAAAAAAAACCTTTCTAACGAAAGCACTTCTCACCCCTTTCTACTCTCTTGGCATCAGCTTTCTATTTCTGCTCCAAGCTGAATTTACTCTGTTAAATACACACATTTGTACTCTTTTAGCTTTAAATTGATAAATAATTAATATCTAACAATAGTTTTGATAGGAAAGCTAATTAACGCTCTCATATGCCCCTATAAAGTATTGAATATGCTGTTTACAGAAATTGAGTATTTTATCTATCTCATTCAGCTGTAAGTAAAGTTTCTCTTTACCTGGGTACATTCACCTCTCTTTCATGCCCTGAAGCTACTGTTGGTAAACAAAACCTTTTCTTTTCTTTCTCTCTGCCAGTACACATGAACCTGTCATTCTTTGTCAGCTGTTCTCTCGTTATACTTAATTTACGTATCTTTCTAAAGCTATTCTAGCGCCGCGCTTGTCTCTTTAACAGCATAATTTGTACAACAACAAACATCATTAAATACATATTTACAAACATACAAATTAGAATATGCAGTTAACCCTTATTTCCTAGTAACATTAACATGATTATACACACTTGCACACTTGATTATACTTCACTCACTCCACCTGAAAAGTTTAACTCGTGCTGGCATAAATTTTGTCTTATAATTTGCTTACATTTTTACTATATTTCATTTACGTTACTAATTACATTCTCTCTCTCTCTCCCTCCCCTTCCCTCTCTCTCGTGGACCTTGTTTTTTTTTTTTTTTTAAATCTGACGTGTTCCATTCACATGACTTTCTCTATAGCTCTGCAACAAAATATTGTTAAAAAGCTTATGCTTCTATTTCGTTCTTGCTAATCGAGAAGAAATTAGCAGAAATAGTCTTTATTACTTGCTTCCTTGTAAGTAGAAGGGAAATAAGGGAGTACCACACATTAAAGTGATAGTCAAAAGCTGGTTGCTATGTGACTGAAGCTCCTTTGTTTGTATGGACACGAGTGACAAATTCCTGTGTGAGAAAAGCATACATTTTTTAAAGGTGAAATCAAAAAAAAAGGAATAACTCAAAGACGATGAACTCCACGAAAAAAATGTAGATTACATAAATTGTGTGTTTTAACGTGCTCTACACTTTTTGTGCAGTAAGTTTTTGTCTATCTCATACAGTTTAGCAGCTATGCAAAATTCTGTAAAATTCATGCAGAATAAGGTAGTCTTCAGAGGCTATTCCTAGAAAGTTCAACATATACATTTTATTTGTCAGGTAAATATCTTTAATATACAATATTTTAATAAAAATCGTTAGAGCCATTTGTGCAGAAATCAAAATTTTCGAAAAAAAGTTCCTTGTAAAGGATAGTTTGGTGTGGGAGGATTTTTCTCACAATCTTCGTGTCACATCCCTGGAAGATACCAAACCTAAATACCAAGTTTGGTTTTTAATGGACTTTTCATTTTTGAGCTATGCTGCACACACACACACACCCACCCACGCACGCACGCACGCAGGCAGACAGACAGACAGACAGTGAAGCACCTTGTGATAGACAGCATTTCTTGTTTTATTATCAGGCGCAAGAACAAATAATGCAGATGTTCTTCCGACCCATGAACATGCCACATATAATTGAACATGGGAAAAACATGGATTTTCTAGATTCAGACCACAAACTTTCAAGGATTGGCTTTGATTTGTTAATGGTCATGGCGAATGCAAGACAAATCGGAAATTAGTCGTTTAAACTCAAACGGCAATCAGTTGGGATCATCGGGATTCTCGGAATGAGAACTCCCTCATCTTCGAATTTTCCTTTGAGTATCATCGCGTAAATTACATTGTTCATCAATTTACTTACCACCAAACATGTTCCGTTACACAGGTTTGATTGGTTTATTTTTCAAAGCATGAATACTACGGAGCCAACCTTTAGTTGTAAGTTGTGCGGTGGTAAGCCAGGCACATCCAAGGAGTTTAAAAATTAAATTGGATAGTTGGTGGCTTCATCTTCATTTGTTACACAGTCAATAGATTTAAATGAATGCAATGTGCCAATGATCTCATTCTGAATTATGTGGTTTAAGTCATCTACATTTTTATTCTTAGCCGCAGAATTGCTCGCTCACTCAACCATCCATTATTTTTGTGGTTAGTAATGATGTGTGGGAATACTTTGTTGATGATTTCTTCTTTCGATGGGACAAAGTTACAGAAATTCTGAGAAAATTAAATCGATCCGCTCGATTCATCTACAGGTACTCGACCATTACGATTTTGCATTGCCAACCAAGTTGTTTCATGGGCTGCCTTGCTTTGCTTTTGTGATTGAGAAGCACGAAGTCAAGCCATACTAACGTGGGCTCTTCACGTGCAATTTCTTGATCTTCTGTCCTTCCATTGGCAATGTTTCGAATCCTAGTTGCATTACGGCTTTGTCGGGAAAAATTTTATCATCTTGGTTGCAGCATTGTTAATGATAATATCGGCACAATAAGCTAATAGAAACAAACACATCAGCCGGTCAACTTCAAAATTTCTAATTGTCAAATTTTCTAATTGTCAAATTTTCAACCATACTTACCCATAGACATTACATTTAGCTGTCAGCTGCATTTTATTATTCTGTGTCAGTTGCATTTTGTTATACCATTTTTAACAAATGAACGGCTAGACTGATGTTTTGACTGATAAATTTTTCATTTTTCTGTCTGTTGCATTTTGTTATACCACATTTTATGTCACGTCCCACGGAAACGGGATAAAAAGTATCCTATGTCCATCTCTTGGTTCTAAGCTACCTCCCCACCGATTTTCAGCCAAATTGGTTCAGCCGTGCTTGAGTTATAAATAGTGTAACTAACATGACTTTCTTTTATATATATATATGTATAGATTTTACAAACTAGTAACCTCAGTTTTATAAGAATATAATGAAATTCCCAGAAACATCATATGCTCCTTGAGAAAAAATACAACACTTCAGTGTATCTGATTTAGTTGTTCCAAAAAGAAAGAAAATGGTCAGATATACCTTCCACCCAGATTTCGCATTCAAGTATTGTATCCAGATGATAAAGCTATTCAAAAAATCATACAATACTCCCCTGAGGAATATATTATACTGGCCAATTGGTGAAACTTTAAATATTTACAAATAACAAAGCAGATGTTCAGTATAAACATATTTAATAAAGAAAATGCAAAACTAGCATATATGAAGTTTTGATCAAGTGCATTTAAAGAACTGAAATAATACTTTTGCATTGATGTTATAGTGTTAATATATATGATGATGATAATAATAATGTTCTGCAGTAATAATATTAATATGTGAAAATAGTTTCATTTGGGAATGGAATTAATATTTTCATTTTACAGAGATACTGAATCAGCTGAATTTGAATACTTTTCTATACCTAGAAATTTCATTTCATATTTATTTATTAGCAGGAGATTAACCAGTTTTTTATGCGTTTATGTATATTCTTCAGCTATTGAGCTTGACAGTTTTATTTTTAGTTTCTCAAAACTTTGCTTCAAGATGGAGGTCCCTTTCTGCATTACACATAATATCACAAGCAGGTAGTAGCAGTAACCATAGCAATACCAACTCAACAGACAGCAAATAAGAAATGGAAAAGGTGAATGATATGATCATGGAAACAAGTACTGCATTTGTGGTCGAGTGTCATCATTCTAGCATGTTAATCCTGAGATCGTGCCTTTGTTTCCCAGCTGGGGTTGGCACATCTGTATTCTATGCAGAGTATGAAAATATGAATATTAGAATGAATGTGAATGTGTTTAAAAGTACTAATTATTTGATTAATAACACCATCAGTTGTTTCATAATTCCAAAATGCTATACAGGTTAAAATACATACAGTGAAACAATTTAAAAAAAAAATCTTATGTGTTACACTCATATGACTTTCTCTAGCTACTCTACAAACAAACTTTTTACAAAAGATAATTCTTCTTTCAACACCATGCTAATCGAAATAAACATTAGCTGAAATTTATTACTTAGTTCCTTATAAGTAGAATGGAACTAAGCGAATACACTGGGCTAAAGTGATAGTCAAATGTTTTAAAAGCTGTCGTCATGCGATTGTCATTGTAAATCTCTTCTTTGCTTGGCCAGGTGGGGTGGTAGTTTGGGGTGGGGGAATTTTCTTCAAAGACTCTGTTTCCCACCATTGGAAGATCCAAAACATAAATACCAAGATTGGTATTTGCACTTTCTACTTTAATCTATTTAATTTAATAATTAATAAACAAAAAATTCATTCCAATGAACTGTCCTTTAAACTGTGCTGCCACACACACACACCGAAATATTTCTAATTTTTTTTAATCAGAGGACTGAAAACATATTCGCGGTGAAATATCGACATTGAATTTGTACCTAATATGTACTTTATATCTACATACATGCCAGCGAAAGTAAAAAACACATGCTTTACAAAGAATGCACAAAAGAATAGAAAAGAAGGTCCTTGGACTTGAACAGTGCAAATTAAGAATAAAACATTAAAAGAATATTATTTTACATATCTATTATTTATTTAGTTACTTTGTAATAGACATGCTTCTATAAAAATTCCATTGTGTTACAGAGTGCAAAAACCTATTTTTGTAGAACATAATAACAAGTATCATATCTAATGTGGCATAAAAGACAAACGGGAGCAGTACTTTTATATTGTATTAATTTGTAACTGTATCAATGAAACTAATAATTTAATAACCCTCGTAATAACTTAATTGAAATAACTCAAAAAATTATACTTATTAAAATACCTGTAGTTCCTGTTAGATATAATATTGTAATATTGCTTTAGTTATAAAAGTCCACTGGTGTAATCACTTTTTATTCTTGCTATTTGGGTCCCCTTTCCCCAATGTACCTGCTTCCTCTCCATCATCACCATAATCATGATCAACATTATAAGTTGGTCTTCCTGCTGTTCCTCCTCTTCACAGTCTTGCAGCAAGAGTCTCGTAATCGTGTTCCTGCAAATGTTTATTATGGAGAATATACATAAACAAAGGTACTCTGTAGATAACCTTACTTGTTATTAAATTATTTTAAAACTCTTTTCCTGGCCAAAATATCTGTGTATCATAACACATTCTTTGGCGAGATACCTACATAGGGCATTTATGATGTCCATAACCCCCATCTTTAAGAAATAGTACATTCATATTATTATTATTATTACGGATATTTCTGTAGACATCGAAATTTTGCTCCTGAATAGAACCATACCACTTGTAAACAATGCCTTTTTTTTGGTAATGATTTTGTCTACATGAAATTTGTTTTTTATTATTATAATAGGATGTAATCTAAAGCTCCAGTAATTGCATCAGGGAATGTATTGCACCCTTGCGAAGTTGGAGCAAACTTTCCAAAAGGCTATGGATACTGAATGCGGAGAGGCCTGTGTATCTTCTGCATGTCGCACTGAATTCCAGGGTTTACTACCTGCAATCGATGGTCAGCATTCTAGCTTCTCACCCAAAGGTCCTGGGTTCAATTTTCGGCTCCGACAGGGAATTCTTTTTTAACTGCAACCATCTTCTATACCTACAGAGTCTCTAAGTATGCGCGCACTCATGTGTGTGTGTGTGTGTGTTTAATATAATTGTACAACTAAAAAAAGCTGTTAAGAATCTTACAGTTCAGCAAAAAATCACCTGCCGTTGTTTCTAAAACTAAAGCCCTCGATATGGCTACACAAGTTAAAGGGGGTTATATAAAGGAAAAAAATAATGACAATAATATTCTAATCTTTGCTCCTTTGCGTAAAGCTACATCTCTTGTTCCTGTTGCTTCAGAAAGAATTTTTTTTTTGTGGTGGTAGTTTAACGTCCTTTAACCTGGTTGGTCATATCAGACGATGAATGAAATTGGTAGAATGATGCTCAAATGATCTCGGGATCCATAAGAAAATGTACATTTTGCTTTAATCTTGAAGTTTGTTATAATTTAGTTCTTAAGAATCCCTCCTGATTTAATAAAGCTTCCTTCTGCGCTCAAAAAACACCAAAACTGGTACCAAATCTGTACATAATTTGTTATAAGAAGCTGCGTCTCAAGTGTTGAGACACCTATGGAGGTGACTTAAAACATCATGAGTTTTATTTGTACGAAAGTGAGACACGTCTCAAAATTTGAAATTTTTGAGACGCGTCTCATCTTTATTCATACCACCCATTGTATTCAGCAGTTGCCAGAATCAGATATGTTTAAGATTTCAGGAGAATAGGATGGAAAGTAATATTTCGCTGGGTAAGATTAAGGAGCATTTGATCAAGATTGGGCTATTAGATGTGTGGTACACTATGAACAATCCAAATAGGGGATTTTGGAAAGAAATGAGGGAAAGATAGGCAGAATCTATGGGCACAAATGTGAGGAAAAAATTTGTTGCAATGGTATAATGGGGTGAAGGAAAATGTTGGAAAGAAAGAATATCTTAAAGTGTGCAGTAGAAATGAGAGATTGGGGTTGGTTTGGTTCTGACTGGTGGAGGTAATTGCGAAGAGGTATGAAGTAGGGATTATGTCCAATTTGTGTGGAGGATGAGGAGGAATTGCACATAATGTTTAAATGCAAAGGGATGAATAAATGGAGAGTGGAGTTGATTAAAGGGAAGTGGTTGAGGAGATACAGTGCGCTATGGATAAAGAAGATTTTTAAGGATAAAGGACAATTAAGAATTGAAGGGAAATTATTATGGAATGTTAGGATGAAATGGGCAAGGAAAATAGATAATGAAATGTGTATGTTAAATGGATGTTGGTCGCATATCCAGATAAGGCCTGGGCCACAAGAGTCCATTGTAGCATTCCAATAAATATTATTATTGTTGTTGTTGTCGTCATCGTTATCATCATCATATACATCCAAAATATATTAAAGTAAAAATCCTTAAATACCTGATTTCATGTTAATACATTGCATTTTTGAGTAAAAATTAGAAAAGTGTATCATTACTTAACAATGTAATGATAAATAAATGTAAATTGTAAATCTCTGCAGTGGCTGGCTTATATACACTGGGTGATACCATCCTAGCGTGACTTGATTGGTTCGGGCAGTCATCCAGTACATCCATAGTAGAGTTGAAATAGGTGTGAGTGGTTTCATATTGGAGGTGTTTTTAAAACTGAGTACCAAGTTTATTAATGTAAATATTTCTTCCTTTCTTTTGAAATTATTTGTATGCTTTTAGATCTCGATGCTTCTCAGTAAAGGCATATATAATAATCAGTAATTGGTGAAAGAGTGTCTGTTTTATTGTACCAGATCACATGTTCATCTACTTCAAAAGCATGCTGTGCAACTGCCAATTTTTCTGGTTGAGCCAGGTGGAAGTGTGCGATGTCCAGTAGTCTGGTATCAATGCTTTGTTGGCACTTCAAAGCATATACTGGGAACAGGATATCCAATCACATAATCATTAGAGCCATTTTTGAGAAAATCAAAATTTTTCCACATAAAGGATAGGTGGGAGTGCCCCACCACACGTGCGTCCCACACACACGCACACACACAGACCCTTTTTCAAAAAATGCTTCTTTTTTCAGATTCAAGGACCCCAAAACATATATTTCCAGTGAAATCTTGACGTTGAATTTTTGGGTGGAATACAATACCTTCTCTATCTGCTTTGTACTTGCAGGCTAGAGAAAGTAAAAAAGCACACACAGCAGTTTCAGGTATATCAAATGAACCAGTGACCAATAAAAATCATTTTATTGTTTTAAAATTTAGGCTGGATATAATGCAGCTGCTAAGAATAAACTAGTTGCATTTGGCTGGGATACCTGCCAATAAATCATTTTGTTGACAAATTCTGGGATCAACTGCACCCTCAGCTTTATATAGATTGTCTTTATATTGTCACTTATATTCACTTTTATTATATTAAAATAAAACACTCATGTCACTAATATTAATAATATTACCTAAGGAGTAACTGTGGGCATGGTAAATAGCAACTGAGACTTAACAAACTAATAGCCCACAAGTGACTCAGAAAATTAGTACACACAGTTAGCATACTTATCACTCCTGACACACAGTACTTGACCGACATCTTCGTTGATGTGAATAGCACTGTCTTTTCTTTTTTCCAGGTAATCCGGCACTGCACACTTGCTGTTGGCACTCTCCTTCGAAATTAGAGTAGCATCGATGTTATTTATTATACACAACCATCTTTCTTATACAATCTACAATGGAACAATAAAACTGTAATCTGCTATTTTCCAGGTATAAGAAATAGGCATTCTGAAATGATAGTGAAAGCAACTGTTTTCCAATATCTCAAGATTCTGCATTCCTCTAAAAAAAAATACATATTTAAGTCAGTTATATGCGAGTTTGTGCAATTGGAGACCTTGGAAAGCACGTAAGTGCAGCGTGATAGTAAATGGAATCTTGAGAATGTGACTCTGGATTCTTCCAGAAGCTTCAGTTTCCACAAGCATCCAGAAATTTCTGCAAATTATATTCTAGCTATATAAGGAGAAAGAATTGCAAGTCATGGGGTGTCATGAATTGTACTGAGTTGTGAATGGCTGCAGAGTTAGCATGCAGTGACATACAAGCCATCAACTGTCTATGGGTCTTAAGTGTCGAGTGAAGTATTTGCAACAGTGAATCAAAGTTCTTATTGGTAACCAATTTTTGAGTCAATGAAGACATTTGTTCCATTGGTGTCAAGAGTAGGATAGGGAAGTCAAGATGGAAGAGATGTTTCAAAAATTGTGGGAGAAGCAGACAGAACGGGAAGTGAAATAATGACAGTGAAGCTAGAAATGAAGATCGGAATAGTAACTGCAGTGGAGAAGATGAAATCAGACATAGAGATAATGAGAAATGAAATGTCTATGATGAAAACGGAACTTTCTGCCAAAATCAACAAACAATAGGCCAGCGTGAAGAAGGATGTGGTAGAGCTTGGAGAAAAAGTGAAAGATCTCAGGGGGGGGGGGAAGTTTAAAGAACTTGGGGGAACAATGAAAGACCACGACCAATGCTTTAATGCCATGGAAGTAATAGCCAAGAGCAGCATCAAGGAACTGAAAGTCATGGTGCGAAGGATGCTCAATGGGAGGCTAAAGGATTTGAAGATTGATGACAGGACGTGAAACATCTCAAGCTTGTACCTCTTGATGGCATTTCACTCATGTTTATTCAATTATGAACGTTTTAAAATTATTTTTTGTGAAATACTTTTAGCACATGTTAAAATTCAAGAGGGTGTTTAACTTTACATACACCCTTACAGGTAGCAGTTGTCAAAATGAAATTAGCTAGCCAATCGTTTAGTCTGGCCTGATGTATGCTAAATTCATGTCCATATGATACTGCCATTTCTTACTTTATTACTAATCAATTTTGACAGTGATTGAATGAAAATTTGTCAAATGAAAGTTAGATTCTGTTATGATGCAAAATAAGAACTACTGAATATTTTGTGCAATTAACTGTTTACTTAATTCAGCATATACTTAAAGCCTTCTTTCCACCGTTTTCAAATCATTTAAATTCTCATTGTAGTGCAGAATACATTTTAATGACTCCTTTACATAGGTGTTCACCACCAGCTCAAATAAACCTCATAAATTGTATCTGTGTTAAGATGTCATGTCAAAATAAAATGCATATTGTGGGAACTGAAACTGGTGATGCAGAAATCCAATTATTAGTCCGAGTTGGTCAAAGCGGTCATTTCATTATTTATGTCCTTGAAAATCTTCCATTCATAGACACAATTATCCTCTTAAGAGATCATAAAAGCTTGTTTTCAATACAGAAAACTTTAACTCCAGAAATAATTAGACATTTCTTAAATGAACTGGTGACAGAGGTATATAACATGGTTCTAAACAATATATGCTATGCTAAGGCAAGTGTTAAAAAAAAACATTCATAACTGGCATAAAAATAGTGTAATGTTTGAAGAATTGTTTAACAATAAACCATTGAAAAATATTTAGCGGTTTGTACGTTGAAAACAGACTTCATTTTAAAAGTAATCCTTGTACCACAGAATGCCTGTGGCATCTATGGCAATTGATAGTATCCATTATCAAAATTGTATGTGTTTTTAAAATTCTGATGAAATACAAGGCAAACCTGTTTTCTCAGACTAAAAGATTTGCAAATTTGCATTGTTTTATAAAAATAATTAAAATTGTGTTACTTGCATTAAACTCACATCATTCATGCAAAATTCATGGTATTATAAATGTAGAAAATGAAATTATATTCATATATTTATTTATTTATTTATGCTAAGCTTTATACAGGTGAATATGACCGGTGTTCAGCCCTGGCTCTTTACCGGTCATTCTCATATTTTACAATAGTTTATTAATTCTAGTTTATTACACCATTTTGTCTATTTACTGTCCATATCCATTTATTTTTCACTTTGCATAAGAATTGTCCAATCTTCTTACTATCTTTTTAAAACATTTCTACTACTACTACATTTCTATCTATTTTAAACCATTTCTTTTTAATATACTTTTTTCTCCAAATTTCAGTTCCTTTACATTTAAATAAAATGTGTTCCATATCTTCATTTCCGCCACATATAGGACATTGATTTTGTGGAATACCTTTCCTTAAACCTTTTAATCTCCATACTCCTGCTTTCAGCCATGCAATACCTTCTCGCTCCTCTTTATTTGTCACATCAATGTACTTTTCTCTTCCCCATGAGACTTTCATTGGTATATAGAAAACTAAAGATCTCTTTTCAGTTATTTCACTAAATATTTTTTGTATTTCTATATCCTCAAATCTTTTCCTTGCCAACTTCCAGAAGTTATTCACATTATTTTCTCTTCTTCTCCACATTTCCCCTAACCCACTAGTTTCCAGGTTATTTCGAAGACAGTCTACCCATCCCTTGTTCTTTAAACTTTTCTCTTGATATACTAAACACTGTTTTAACAAATTCCTTTCTTCCAATTTGAATATCCTATGCCAAAATTTCAATGCCCTTTCCATAATCTTTCCCTTACTTGCCACTCTACCCAGCTCTATTTGTGCTACCTGCCTAACAGTTGCATTTGGTAACCCCAGTATTTCTTTGCAAAATTTCCTATGCACCTCATCTATGCCTTCCCATCCTCCTTCTAATCCCCATACTTCTATCCCATATAGCATTTTTGCCTCAACCACCATATTGTACACTTTTTCTAACCATCTAATATTTATATTAGGTGCTTTGTATTTGCAACTTCTAATAGCTGATAAAGCTCCTTTTCCTTTTGCCAATGCAAATTTCTTTTGTATTTCCCAATTGCCACCACTATCAATTTTAACTCCTAGATAAATACATTCTCTCACTACCCTGTACTCCTTTTCATTCTCATTCTTCCATTTTTCATACTTGCTCAATTTTCCCCCTTTTTTGAACACTACAATCTGCGTCTTGTCCTGGTTCACTTTTAAACTCCACTCTTTACAGTAATTATTTAATGTTTGCAAGGCTTGTTTCAAGCCATTCACTGTAATTGCACCTATAACTAGATCATCTGCAAACAGTAATCCTGGAATCTGAATATTATTAATTACTGGCATCGAGTTATTATTTCTCCCAATTTCTGTTAATACATCATCTATATATAAATTGAATAGGACTGGACTTAACTTACATCCCTGTCTAAGGCCTTTCTCTTGTTGGATTTCTCTTGTTACAACCCCTTCCTCCACTCTTAAACAAAAAGTATTTTCCTTATATAATGCTCTAAGGGTTTCCACCATTTGTTTACTCACTCCTTTAGTCAACAACTTATGCCACAGCAATTGAAGCTCTATCCTATCGTATGCTTTCTCTAAATCCACAAAAGCCATATATAACTTTCCTCTTTTGTCTTTCAAGTATTTATCTACCAGTGCTTTTGTTGCTAGGTATTAGGAATGTATGGAGGTAAACAGGCTAGATATTGGCTTAAACTATCTCATGACACATAGGCAAACTTGTTACATGTGTTCTTTTCTCAGTATATCCCACAAAGAAGTTAAGGTTTTAGTAGACTTATTTAACACAATTATACAAAAGCAATTAAAAATCTGCCATATGTCCATTTATCATGCCCATTCAAAATAATTTTCTGACATACATTAAGCAATTATAGGACTATATAACTATTGTATTCACTAAGGCTTTCATGGCTGGCATCCATTGAAGTTAAATTTCTTCTAGGCCATGGTCGAAAAGTAGTTTTTGCTCCTGATGTTACACTCAAAACTGTGTTGGGCATTATAGAGGACTCGACAAAGATTGAAAGGCAGACAACCTGCCTCCCCTATATATGCATGAGAAGTACCTTCTCCTTGTCTCTGATTGGCTGGTGGACATTCAATCGCCTGCATTCCAGCTATACTATTCTTTCCTCCGCTATCATTGATTGTGATTGTTTTGACTATTTGTAGGTGTTCTGATGCCCTTTGTAATCTGCCCATCTCTTCTTTACAATTAAAATAACTAATGTTTCTGTTTCAGCATGTCCGTCTGGTGGAGGTAACTTCCAACATCTGGGGGACCAAGTTCAAAATCCATGGTCTAGGATCTTGCGTTCCGCCAAATCTGGGACAGGTTACATACAAGACATCTCTGTTGCACTTACAGCCTCGCCAGATGACATTAGTTATGACAGAACTAAGAGATGACTTTCCACCAGGTCCAGATCCAACTTTCAATCCAAATCTCTTCTCTGAGGATGAGGAGGACACTTTTCAGCATGAAGAACTGGGTCATTTAGAGGAAAATTCTTCTCCACCAATTGCTCCAATGACTCCTCGACCTCTGCCTGGAGGCACCCACTTTCAGTCATGTCTTAAATCACAAATACCACCACCAACATATGACTATCACACAAAGAGTATAGAGAGCACCTCATCATCTTTTATAAATGGAAATTTGGTTCCAATACTTGCAAAGGCAGAATCATACGAAGATGAGTTTCCCTATGTGGATCTTCAAGAAGTTGTCCAATATTGTGATTCTTTACGTGCAACACTGTCCCCATCAAATACACCTTGTGCTTCTAAGAACTATTCTAGTGTTCAGATTTCAAACATTCCAACTTGTAACAATGCAAGTATACCATATATAAGCAGAAACAATGTAACCACACCAAGCACAACAGTATCAACCATTACACAGTCCTCCCGACACATAAGTCCCTTAGTTTGTGATGGTGTTGTTCCAAATCTGCAGTCACCAAAGAATGCAGTAGCTCCAAGTGAAGTCCTGGAACGCAATCCTTCCTCACAGACAATGATAGCAGCTGCCACTTCCAGTGATCATTCTAACAATGTACAAAGAATGAAATCAGTACTTGCTGAACAACATAGTCAAAACAGGAATAGTTTGAATCTAAATTTGAACATGGGTGCGGTAGAGCAAAATGCTATTGATCTGCGGCCTTTAGTTATGAAGCGTATAGACAGTGATGTTAACTATAGCAGAATTCATTATCTATGTGGAAAAGCTATTAACAATGATAATATGGCAAATACTGAAAATACTTCTGGGCCAAATAAGCACAATGTTGTCTCCCCTGTCAAATCTGCTAGTAACAATAGTATAACAAAATGCAAGGAAAAACATGATACTAGTCCTCCAAGCAACCAAGAATTCTCTAAGTTTACTGCAGGGAAACCAGAAGATTTGCAGTATATAGATGAAGAGTGTAGTGTAGATTCATTAGTTCAATCAAGTGTTAAACGCACGCCAACCACAATTCCTATTGCCCCAGTTTATGTTGCAGATTCAATGGTTCGGAGTTGTAGTGTTGGTTACTTGGATTTGGTGGATGCACAGATGATTCCCAGTGATATGTCACTTTTTATGCTGCACAAAGAAGTTCCAAAGAGACTTGTTTTAGTGAATAAGAAAAATGTAAGGCAGAAAAGACAGAGGAATAGAAATCACCATCAGGCACAGCAGAGTTGCTCTGTAGGACAAAGTACATTAAGGCCACTTCAATTAAAGCACTGTGGAAAAAGCCGAAGTCTTGATTCTAGCGACATTTTTCCCTCCATTGACAGTGTAATTCCTCTTCCTCCAACAGAAGAAAAGGCTTCTCAAACAAAACAAGGCAGTGAAGAGAGCATCAATGAAGTTACTCTAGATTCAGCTTTAGAAAATTCTGAGAGAACATCCGGTACTTCGGTAATTACTTCCACCTCTTTGGTTTCCAACCCAACTCAAATTTGTACCGGACCAGCATCGACACAGTGCAACAATAAGAGCACTGGTAGTTTGCACCATAATAATACAGACACATTAGTGATGCTTGCGAGCATGAAATTGAACTGCAAAGAGTTGTTAGAGGAATCTCATTCCTGCCAGTCAGCACCCCGCCTTCCACGCAGCAGTCCTGCAAGTCCTGCACCAAGTAAAAAGTCTGGCAAGCGCAATCAGTCTTCATCTCCCATCAGGTATCAACTTTTTCCTTCTATACCTATTTAGTTTTTAGTTTTTCTGTTGCTATTTACATTGATTTTAATATAATCTTTAAAACATTAAAAACCACTGATCATTTTTTAGAGAATATGACACTGTAAGTTTTCATTATTTTTGATTGCCATAAATATGCCTTTTAACAATTAAATTATGTATTGAATTAACCATAATAAATATATCTCCTTAAAACACAGAGTTTGTCTTTTTTCCCACCGAGTTGTACATTCATTGTTTTAATTTTCCAAAATTGTATTTTTAAGAGTTAACTTATTTTTTTTTAATGGTACCTAGTCAGTATTCTTTTGTTTGTTTTGAAATTTTATACAAAGTGTGGATTTTCAAAGCTGCCAGCAGTAACCCACTTTTTAAAAGCTTGAGTATCACCTCAGTCTTCTTTATTCTCTATGTACATCATACAAAGACATTTTTAATGAAGATATTTCCTCAGACGTTTATCTTAACATAAAGTAGATAGAAAAATAAATGTTATAAAAATTAGAAAAGTAGTTTGTAAGTTACAAAAATAAAGATGGCTGATAGAAAAGTTTCTATCACATACCAGAAACAGGAAGTTGATTGTGTTTTTTGATGAAGGAGGTATAACATTGTAAGAAATGAAAACACCAGTTACTGCTAGGACACTCAACTAACACTCGGTACACAGTACAACTCACAATGACTGTCCACTTAGAGATTGATTATATACATGCCATATCTGAGGTTGAAGCTTCTACAATTGTATTACTCAAGTAACATAATGAGCTTTGTATGTGATATGTTAAGAGTGGCTAACTAGAACAATAGCTGCAACTAATGGTCAGGTAGGAGCCCTTATGCAGCAGATTGACTTTAGATATTTCTGTTTATACAGCTTGCTCCAATCCAAACTCTTTTGAATGATTGAATATTGAATAGGCTGAGCATAGTACAAAACTACTTCAGTAACACTATGCTTTTCAGCATGATAAACTGCAACATCAAACATTGCTAGTATATTAATGATGGAGAAAAATAAGAAACAGGTTTTTTTTAGCTTAAAAATACTTTTCAAGGGCATTGAAATATTCATAATCTACAGGAGTTACAGCTGT